>JAVSBS010028511.1:0-10646 GCA_033124195.1 Coracias cyanogaster | reverse complement strand
AGAAGATTTTAAAAAACAGAAACCAGTAGAGAGCTTTTACACTAGTTCAATACTTTGCTTCCTCAGGCTGCACCAGCCTGGCTCCCTAAAATCTGATTAGCTAGTCTACTGAGCCAAAAAACTCAGATTAGCATTAGGTCTACTGTCATTTCCAGCTCTACACACATTAAGACAACAATATAGAACACTTATTAAAGAAAGTGTACAGAGTTGCACTCAGTTGTATATGCTGATTTCTAAATCACACCCTTATGTAAACACAAGCTACTTTGTGTCTAGATCACTAGAACATTTTAATGCTGCTGCTCCTATTGTACAGATGGGGAAACTGAGACAAACAGCAATTAAAGGAGATGCCCGAGGTCATGTCTTAGGTCTAGCAATCAGCAGAGGAATCTGGATTCCCAACTTCTACTTGTATTTTTTAACCACTAAACCACTATCCTTCCCAGTTCAAATACAGTTTCTAGTTCAAGGATTCACACACACACACACACACAAAAGATTCATGAGCAGACTCTGTTAGATGCATACGCAGGCTTGCAGTGGTTCTCAAAACACAAGTAACCTTCTAAAAAAAAAAAATCTAATTCTATTAAAAAAAAAAAAAAGTCACTACAATACAGTCTTAGCTGCAGCCTGAGCATTTTTCCACCAGAGAAGCAAAGTAAATACAACAACAGTGACATCTAAGTACACAGGCCGATTACAGCTTTACTTTCAAAAGAGCTTTGATTGATCTTTTTTGATAGACCTGAAATAAATTAAACTAGATTGACTCACTTGAGAATGGACTGTAATCCTTTAGTCAGATCCCGGAGAACTCAAACCAAACCAGCTGTTAATTTAGGCTTTATAAGATAAAGCATGAGAAATCCAACCTGATGTACCCCAGAGCAATGGCTTACATCATCTCTGCAAGCAATCAACTTGCCGCTTCTTTTAGGAACTAATCAGTGCTCTCTACCATGTGGGTGCCAAACTTGTTTTCCGCCTCTCCAGGAGACTGCAGCCAAAGTAGGAGGGGAAAACAGCAAGCAAGGGACAAGAGGGTGTAGTTTAAAAGGTTCAGCTGTTAACTTCATGAAACACATTGCACAGGCTGTCCCAACATTGAGAGAGGGAAAGAAAAAAAACCAACACATTAACCCACTTACAATAACCATTTCAATTCAAATCATTGCTGGATCTCAGTCAGGAACCAACTGCCCAAATCAACATTCACAACTTAGAAGGTGGAGGGTAAGGTTGGGGGGGCGGGGTGTACAGCTGCAGTGGGAGAAGAGCACCCAACCATCAGAGGAACCAGATATGGACAGACCAGAAGAGGGTCAGTTATAGCCTAATGTGAAACAACAAAGTAGGCAAAAAAAAAGGTGGATTCTTTTCCTGCTCTCCCAATCCAATAACAAAAATATGCTCATCAATTAGCTCTGTACCAATACTGTTCTTATGGGATTCTTGTTCAGGGGTTTTTATTTTGTTGGGTTTTACGACTTTCATATGTATCTCAACCCCATAGCTGAGATTTAGTCTGCAAAAAATGTTGCGTCCTGGAACACTCTGTTTACTGGGGACACTGGACACCCAATTCAAGGAATTGTGGTATTCTCAAACTGGTTTCATCTACCAAGAAAAAGGCAGCAACAAGGTTTCTCAGATGTAATCTGCAGAAACTAATCCTTACAATAACTTCAATACAATACATGTATGTATCATAGAAGAAAGCCTAACAATTGAAAGGAAAAAAAAAAATCAGCTTAAGAAAAGAAATTACTTGTAGTCATAAACCCTATCTTACAGGAAAACACAGAGGCAACTCTTAGACAAATTTTGAATTACACCAGACACTCACTACATCCTTGCAGTAACACTTCCAACAAGGAGGAGACTTACTTCCACAAGATGATGGGATGCCCTAGCCAGGTACTTCTGGGAGGGAGCACAATGCAATCTGTGTCAAACATGTGAAAGCTCTTCTCCCAGAGAAAGCCACAGCTCGGCAGAAGATGAAGCTGAGGATTACTCCAGGTGCCCATGGTGGCATTTGCAGCCTCTGTGTCAAGAGGACTACTCTTGATGTAGATTTGTAAAGCATTTGAAGGAGAGGAAAGAAAAAGGAATTGCAAGTGGGGCTTGAGCAAATGAGATAAGCTAAAATACTAGTCTGGGAGAAAATACGCAATCAAACGGTAGTTCCGGTAAGCTTTGGTTTACTCCAGTTAAATTCTTTTTAGTGGACTCCAAGTTGCATTTCGTTGATTAAGATGATAGTTAGCTCTTTGAGTTACAGGAAGGGGAGGGACATGGTAGGGTCTCCTTCAGAGCTGTAATGCTGCTTTATATTGCTGTTCTTCAAGGTAACAACACTGTGCAGAAGTATCAAGCTGATACTACCTATTACCAAATACAATACCTGCATAGATGTTTGCTGGTTGACAGCATACCTGAATACGGCAAAACACCTTTCTAGTGCCTACTGACCAGCCCTGTTCAGAATGGATCTGAAAATACATCACATTATGGGTCTGGTTAACCGTGCTCCACCAAGGAAATCATGGGCAAGGGAGAGAAGACTAAATGCCTGCAAACACTTCTGGAAACTAGCCAGGAATAACAGAGATGGCCTCGAATGCAAGCTTACACCGTGCAGTTTTATCCAGGAAAACAAGTAGATACAAGTAAACAGCATTGCCTCACACATGTCCCAGAGGCGCTGCATACTTCAAACACGCAAGTACTCAGTCAGCTTCTCAACCCTAACAGACTCCAGCTGTGTGGTGGCTTCAGGCCTTCCCAGCCCCCTGTCCTGTCCCTCACCAGCTGAAGAAAGCAACACTGCCAGATAAGGCATGGACACACTATTTGGCCATCAAGAAAGTGGTCCCACCCATGACAACCATAAATCTCTACATCATAAATGGAAGCCAGAGCCCATGTTCACCTCATTGTTTTTAACATTCAGGTCAGTCTACATCACCTCTTTTCAATAATAACAACAACTCAATCTCTCTGTCTCACTTTCCCCACCTGTACAATACAACCAGCACCACCTCAGGCTGTCCCCTTGGGGAGGGCGGCAAGCTCTTGAAACTTCAACCAGATGAAGCTGCTCTCCATGCCTTCTTTCACCTGCTCAGTTTTTCTTAGTTTAATCAAACACGAAGTATTGTCAAGCTTCAACGGTTTATTTTAAAATCTTAGCTCCATTTTACACACATTAAACAGCCAACAAACATGAAGTATGAAGGCGATAAGGAGAACGATGGTTGAGGCAGACACAACAGATAACTTGGCTCCATTTGCCGTTTTGTGTAACTTCCTGCATAACTGAAATAGGATCCAGCAAATGCTCAAAGGAATAATAATAAATAACCAGTAGAGTAGAGAAGAGAGAGATGTTTCCACACATCACCTTCTCTATTATTTTTCTTCATCTATCCACAAACTATTCCCTCTGACCATCTCCAACATGGACATGATCTACCACAGAGTGAAACCAACAGTTACAATGCAGGTGCAGGACTACACGGTGTCTCCTCTCTATATCCATTTATAGCATGTGGAAGAACATCTAACAAGCCCAAACCTTGGAATAGGTTCATAAAACTCTTAGGCCTTGAGCTAAACAGGGTCAATGTCTATCTTCAAGTAGGAAGGGCACAACTCTTTCTAGCTTGACCCCAAAATTAGCCTGAGCCTTTCTGATTCAAGACTTATTTTCTTGAAATTCTGGGTCTCAGAGGAAAACAAGTTCCATTCACTATCTCCTTAGGGAGTGAAGGCACATCCACACAAAGGTATTTTGCATTATTTCTAGGAAATCTGACCTTCTATCCAGAGACATGTATTCTAAGTAGGATCTTGCTTAATGTTTGGGGCCAGTTCTTTGGAAGAAAGGAGGGGGGAAAAAAAGTTTGTTTTGTTGCTCTGGGATTACAGAAAAAAATAAGGAATTACTTCATAAAATATTATTCAGTTTTGGTTTAATTAACCTAAGTAACAAGACTGCTACTGTTGCCTTTGTAGGAACCACGTTTGTTCACAAAGTGAGAGTCTGGAGGCAGGGTTTCTAAGCATGCTTAAGTCTGCAATCCAGAGTGGCTGACAACATTATATTGGAGTTAAGGATCACAAAATAGTAAGGAATCCTTCACACAGTACCATCCAGCATCTGAGACACCACTGCATTATACGGATTGGCACAGGCAGTTTGTTGTGCAAGATGGGTTGCAAAAAAGTTTGATGCAAACTTTATACCCTTTTATTTGTCTAGCAGCAGTGCCCAAAGCACCACCAGAGAACAGAGTCCTTTTGTGTTAGGTGCTGTACAAACAAGAGAGTAAGAAAGACTGACCCTGCCCAAAAAGCAGATGGGAGTGAAAAAGGGAGGCACCGAAAAGGGAAACTGTTTAAATGGGAGACCTGTGAAATGCAACATGGATGCTAACAAAATGTTGCCTCTCTGAGTGGATAACAAACTGAGAACTCAGTAACACAGAAAACCAGTTTCCTGGATCTTCTCCCCAAAGACTGAATCAAGCCCCATTTGAAACAAGCATCCCTAAGCAAGCATCCCAGGAACTTCCTACAATGTAACTGAGTACTTCCACACACCAAACCTTCAGCCTTCCCATGCCTGATGACTATGAAATAACAAGAGAAACAAATGAGCTGACTTTGTTCTGACGGAAAGTTGGGTCCCTCCCCTCGCCAGGGGAATTAAACTCCTGTTTCTAGTACTGGAGAATAAAGCATCAGGTTTCAGAAATCCTGGCACTTTTAGCTACAGGAAGAGCTGCCAGCTGCTGAGACATAAAAATTGCTCGTCTCGGGTTTGTGGTCAGAGTTAACATTTGGGGGTATTTCCACAGACAAACAGATAAGGAGGGGATGCTTTCCTGGCAGATTTATTAATCTGTAAATGCTGCCTGAAGACACTGAGCTGTTGGGAGCGGTGGAGTCCCAGGGATACAGATTAGTGAGAGAAGTGTAGATGAGGTGGCCATGGGTGCATAACACTAATTAAATATACTCAGCAATTTATAAAATAGGTTTGTATATATAAAGCTACCACCACTGATCACAGAAGATCAAGTAAAATCACCTTCTACAGCACATGGGGGGTTTACACACTTATTAATTGGAATGAACCATCAGAAGGTGTTTACTGTGCCTACAGACTGTACCCCCAATGTTGTGAAAGCAATGCTACGTCACTGACAGACCACAGTCCTGATGCTGTAAAATGAAAATTATATCTTCAACCAGGGAGAGAATTCCTCGTAATCAAAAGAAACAGGCACGCAGCAAAATAGTATAAAACAGGCAACAAATTTCCTCTTCTTGCTGCCACTAATTTCATGCCTATCAATAAGATGAATCATTGTATTGCTCCTTTTCTGTGTAGTCTTTTGTTTTCAAACCCCAGGGAGATAAATTATGTCACAGTATAGCCTCCACTACCCCAACCCATGGGCCCCAACTGTACATGGGCCACCTTGATCACTCCAGCATGTTTGCAAGAAATCATATGTCCTTTCTGGAATCATTTGTGCTTTGCTGGACACAATTCAGTTGTGCACTATATAGAGAAAGTCTCCTCTACTTTTCAGGAAGAGGTTAAGCAGAAGACAAAGCCTTCTAGAAAGTGTTTATGGTCACATGACAGGTTAAACTAGAAAGCCCCATTAGTTCTTTATTTAACATCACCAATAATTAATTCATAGCTTTAGTTCTCAATACAAGATTGTTACCAAGAGTTTGATGGAATTAGATGTACAGTGAAACACTGTCCTTCAAAAGTTAGTTTACCATTTGCAAGGATCCTGCACAATGTATAAGGGAGTAGAGGGAAGCAGTGACTGAATCAAGTACATTAGATCTGGCTTCTGCTTTCTTTTGAATGCAAAAAAGTCTTTCATCACTACTGACTTTCCCAAGGTTATTGACAGGAGCAAACAGAATTGCCATTTCTCAATTTCATCATATGACTGACAGTATTTGATGTTTCTTAAACAGTACAAGATCTTGGGAGCATGATGCTAGGGAAAAAAAACCACTAGCTTTCACCTTCGAGAAGAGGTTTCCACGGCTCTCAAACATATGAGAAAACACAAGAGTGTTCATGCTTGGTATATTTAAAGAGCACCAATTCTTCACTTTCCAAACCTTCATTCATCAAACTTCAGCTGGGAAATTCAAGGCTCATTATTTTTTTCCCTTCAGTATGCATTTTGAATAGGAATATGAAGCAAAAGCATTAATGAAAGATAATTATTTTAATTAGATTCTGTAAAAAACATAATCATGTCCTGATTTGGTAACGTATTAGATATGTACAGAATTCTGAGAGGAATAGCTCTTTCACCAATTTCAGGCTCCTTGAGAGTTTTAAAAGTCAGACATGTTCTTAGGTAACTTTCCTGAAAGGGAGATGTTCAGTCTCCATCCAGTTCATGTCACCGTCAAGGGGAGGCATTTTACCCTACAGTAATTCTTAAGCACTGTTTCTACTTATCTACTGTCTACTTAAAGATCTAGCTAGCAATGGGACCTGCAAACAGCAAAATTAAGAACTCTAGAAGCTAGGCTGAACCTCACTGATAAAAACCACAAAACCAAGAACCCAATTGCAAAGTAGGCTAAAGAGCACAAACTCAAGAGATAAAAAGCCACTCTCACTGTAAATAACAATGATAACAGAACCACTAAAGCAGAAATCAAAACCTTACTTTCTTTACATGTGGTTTTGGACAGCAAACCAATTCATTTGGTTCCCCTCAATTTGCACACCAATGTAACCAGTGTTTTGCATACTGATTGGAAAAAAAAAAAAAACCAACACACCAAACAATCCCACATAGCATAACACAGACTCGAATCACTCTAACCCTACATTTGTATACCAAAAAAAGTTAATACAGATTATTTGTAAATAACTTCAAATATTATATTTGTAAATAACTTCAAACATGATATATGCAGAAAGTTGCCTTACAATAAGCATGCTATCTAGCTTGAAGTTTTCCCAAAAAGTAAAGTGTTACATTTCCAAGAAGCTTACCCCAGCCATATTGCCCTCTCTGTATGCTTAGAACATATTTTTCTTTTACATTTTAAAATATACCATTTACCAGAAAATTCAGAAGATGAGACAATACTAAATACAAGCAGCACATGGAAGCTGACAGTGTTGTTTGAACTATTTGCTCTTCCATTCCCTGGCATGTCGCGATATTGGGGTGATTTTTTTCTTTTGGATTTCCATTTGCTTCTTATTAAAAAAAAAAACAAACAACAAATAATCATAGCATCACACATTTCCAGATAGACTTTGAAGTTCACACATTATTGAGCTAAAATTCACAGCTCTATTGCTGAGATTTTGTTACAGGAAGCTCTATAAACGCTGAATTGTTAGGGTAATAGTTCATCACCTCTAAAAATAAACATAACATATTGTTATAAAAATGGGAGTTTAATGTGAAAATTACAATGGGTTTGCCAACACAGCAAGATCTGCAATCTGCTCTGAAACAGCTCTTAGAAATGGTAGAATCCATTTAAACCCCAAGACCGATCTCGAGGACAAGTATCTGTACGAGCCGAGTCTCTTACAGGACTGCAAGCACAACAAGCCGAGCAAGTCCTGGGTGGTGTATACGGCCCAAGTCTTCAGTCACTTTATTCCAAGTCAGGAATAAATTACGGTAGGGGGAAAAAAAAAAAAATCTTTATTAAAACTGCATTTTAAAAATTCTAAATATCCACTAATTATGTCCCTACTGACTTGAAGTAGGATTCTCCATGATATTGCTAGAATCAATACAATTTCTGCTCAAACTTTAAGAGGAAAGAAAAAAAATAGCCAAATGTGCATGTGATCAGGGAGAAACAAAGCCTGAAATGTGTCATGCGATTTGGCTTCTCATGGCTACCCAGTTCTGAACACTTCTGAGAACATGAAACCACAATGTCATAATGAAAATTCTTTTGTATACATAATTATCTAATATAATCACCATCTGGTAGGAGTGAAAAGAAAAAACTTCAAATACACAACTCCCACCCAGACAAACTTTTAGCTGGCATGATCAATCAGCAGCTTATGTTTTTACATATGATTCTGTTATGAAGTCAAAAGGAAAACAAAAAGATCTCCAGGGGAAGGAAATATTAAAAAAAAAAATTACAAAAAAAAAAGAAAAGAAAATAAAAAAATCAACACCCACCCCACCCAGTTCTTTCATTTTAGCCGGTTCTTATTTACGTTAAACCCACTCCTCCAAAGTCTTTCCCACCTCAAGACAGCACATTTTCCAAAATATGGAGACTATGAACCTCTGCCTCAAGCTAAATGTTAAGTAAGCAAACTGAGGCAGTGATAACCAGCCTAAAGGACAAATAAGATTGTCTGTAATATTCAAGAGCCATCTCATCTCTTTGGTTTCAACAACTTCTGCGTCCTTCCTCCCAATTCAAACAACACCATGTCCAAGATCCTTATCACCTGAACAGTTTTCCTTAAGGGATACTCGCAGGATTCATATTACAACCGTATAATACAAACTTTCAATATAATCTATGCTTTCAAAACTGAGTGAATCCTATGTCAGCATCTAGGATCCAGCAGACAGTGGCCTCGTTCAACAAAAAGTGACCTTTTAATTAAGCATAAACCCCACGTTCCCGTGCAACATGCACACATCTCAAGACACCAAAAGGTCCTTGACTCCTCGTGTTTGCTCTCGAAGTTAAAAAAATTGAATAAAAACAACAATTTCATAATGAAATAAAAGTATTAGGCAATTCTAAAGCATAGCAGCTGGCAGGCCAGTATTTCGGACTTAAAAAAAAAGACCCACAAGGGGAAAAAAAGAAACCACACACACACACACCCCAAGTGGTTCACTGGGCAACCCAGACACATTCTCAAAGACAGACATTGGGGGAGATGAAGTTACTAGGCAGGAAAAACAGTTGCTAAGTCTGAATATTTGGTTATTCTCAGAGCAGGGATTAGGAGAGGAAGTGTTGACAATGTAAGAGTAGCTACCATGAAGTCCCCGGAGCTTTTTAGTTGTCCCTGCTGATCCCGCAGCGAGGGGAGGGGTGAGTGACAGGGCTCGCCCACAGTGACAGTGCCAGAAACGAGCTCATGTGACACTCATGGCATGTTATACATTATCATTTTAATACAGATTCTTCCCGGCTCTCCAGAATGACCTACCTACACCCTGACTCTCTTAAGTAATACTGGTGTACCTCGATGTCACTGCTCACAGTGAATTACACTGCTCCTTTTACCATTACCACCACATAGCTACATCCACCCAAGAAAAGGAATAAAACACCTTTTTGCCAGCACCACTGTGGCCTCAAAATGCAATGGACACATGCATTAGACATAAGGCCTTTCAAACAACTTGGTGCTAGATCTCTTTGATCCCCTTAGAGCAAGCCTTTCTCAGCTTGTTCTCACCAAGGCTAAATGGACTTTCAGGACAAGACAGGAAAACGGTCCAACTGCCTTCCCAAAAAGGCTGACGGTCTCTCTTCATTATGATGAATCACTGTTCATTCAGAGTCCCGAGTACAGAAATAAAACTGTTTGAAAATATTTTTTCATAGCTTAAATTTAACAGAGGTTCAAAATGAAATCATGGCTTCCAAAAATTAATATGCTTTTAAGTATAGATGACTGAAAATGAAGACTACTTCTTCTTCCTGTACTTTATTTAAAGTCCTGCAGAATCACTTTCATTATTGAAGAGAGCTTTTAGGTATACCAGAAACGAGAAATTACTAGATTTCCTAAATTCTATACAGCAGCAGCTGGTTATTTTATGCCAGCTTTAGCAGCTTCTGCAAATGTCAGAAAATGACTATCTGACCTCAGTAGCCAAACCTGTTGACCCATACTTTGGGACAGGTTCCCTTCTCAATGCTACTTGCTGCTAGGAGTTGCAATAGTAGAGCAGAGCACTGTGATGATAAGAGCGGATACACAGCAAGGCACAGACATGCAAAGAGAGAGTCACATAAGAATGCTGCCTATTTATTCACTACTTTAAGTTTTGTGGAAAGGGCCTTAAATGAGTAACAGAAGAAAAGACTTTTTTTTTGTCCAAAATGAGACAGAACATGCGCATGTGGGTTAGCTTTGCTGGAACTCACTGAAGACCACAGAGTCAAGTACATTCATTGTTCAACCTCTCTGTCTTGCCAGAGCAATTCCTTCGTGAGATTGTTTGCTTCTATCTTCCTCAGCATTTGACAACTGCCTAGCGCACACATTTTAGGTATTAAACCAGTAAATAAGCAGTGACAGCTTCTTAGGCCATTATTGTACAACGGCCACATCTTCTGGAAGACGTCAATCAATCTGCCTGCACAACGCAGTGCTTAATTTTCTTTTAAAACACGGAACACTGTAGCTGGAAAACCTCTGAATAAGCACACATTAAATACACCCCACAAAGCAATCACAGCACGAAGAACAACAGTGAGGAAGCGATCAATCCCTACCCTTTGTTCATGTATAAATAATAGTAAAAAAGGAAGGGGAAAAAAAAAAAGCCTTGCCCCCTCCCTTGCATTTTGACAAATCTTTGGGGGGGGGGGGGACTCACAAAGTTTTGGGG
>JAVSBS010028508.1:0-24722 GCA_033124195.1 Coracias cyanogaster | reverse complement strand
TTTTGGTACAGAATGAGGAAGGAACATATTTCAGAAATAGAGGCTACACTCCGATTACCCTAAAGCCTCGCCTTTCTCCTTTGGCCTAAATTTGACATGGCTGGCAAGTTTTACTCATAGCAAAAATCCGGGGAAAGCCTTCTCCCGGCCCGGTTCCCCGGGGCTCGGCGGCTCCGAGCCGGGGGAAGGCAGCCGGCCGGCCCCGGGGCCTCGGGGCGGCGGGACGGAGCCCCGGGGCCGCGCTCCCCGGAGCCGCCCCCGCCGGGGTGCGGGCCCGGGCCGGGACCGGCGCAGCGCCCGGAGCCCCTCCAGGGACGGCGCTTCGTTTGCGGTTGGGTTTTGGGCATCCTGGGGGGTCGTGGTTGGTTTGTTCGTTGGTTTAGCCACAACGAAACGCTCCCTCGGGTCTGCCAGTGCCGCCGGCTGCGGGCCGGGGCGGATGCAGGGGAGGACCCGGCGGCCGTCGGGGCTGCCTCCCGCCCGTCTCCCGCCGCTCCCGAGCGGAGGGGATGCTTCGACGGCCCTGCGCAGGCTTGAGAGGACGGGGCGCAGCCAGACCCCGGGCCCGAGCTTCTCCCCTTACCCCCCCGGGGCACCGTGCGGGGCGGGGGCCGGTGGTCTGGGGGTGCTGCGGGCGGGCTCCGGGGCGGCTCGACGGGGCGGGCGGGCCGTGCCGAGCCGGGGCTCCGCGCATCTCACCCATCCGCGCACGGCGGGGGACCAGCAGAGCTGTGGTTTCCGTAGGAGCAGATGGAGGTCGGAGGGTGCGGGGGGCAGCACCGGCGCTGCACCCCCCGGGCCGGCGTCCCGCCGCTCCCCGTGATTGTCCCCCGGAGGCACCGGCCACCCTCCCCATGCTCCGCTCCGGGAGAAGCCGAGCCCCATTTTGGGGAGCCGGGGGTGTCCCGCACCTCGGGACCCTCCCCTTCGATTACAACTGCCGGGCAAAGCATCTCCAGCACCGGGGTGACTCAAAATAAGAGATGAACGATCAGAGAGAGGACGGTTCTGCTCCTGAAAGTTTGGGCTCCCCCCTCTCTCAAACCCCGAGCACCCCCCGGTTCAGGGAGGTGGTAAAAGATGCTCAGACCCCTGCACGAGCTACTGCTCTTGCTGTTCCCCCCGCAGAACTCCCACTCCCCACAATTTTACCTGCAACGCTTTATTCAGCTGCAATTCTGCCCTGGCCAGGGAGAATTCCTGGCACCTGCATTATTATTTCCTCCTTCCCCGCTTAAAAAAAAACCCGAACGTTTTAAACCCCTCTCCATCACTGCTGGGAGACATGCAGAGGACCCGCTGCCGCCCCTCTTGCCACACGCCGTCCCTGCGGCTGGAGGTCACCCACCAGTGAGACCCTCCTGCCCCATCAGGACACCCCGGGGGGGCACAGCTCTGTCCGCTTGCCCTGAGGGATGGGGCCCTGCGGCAGAGCCCCCCCATGCCTGTGCCCACCAGCCGGGGCATTTGCAGGCACCGGTGGTACCTCTGCGCTGCTGAGCATCATCTGAGCTCAGCTCTTACTTCACCAGAGTCTTCCTCCAAAGGCGGGCAGTTATACTTGTATTTTTGGTTTTGTTTTGGTGTTTTCTTTCCTGTTTTCTGTCCCTTTCTGGGAGGCATGCTCCAGGAAGGAGCTGCTGGAAACTCCAGCCTCCCTGGACTTAGAGGTGCCCTTTTGTTGTCAGGGCATCGACACCAGCAGATGGGGGCCCAGGGGCCCGCGTTCCCCCCAGCCAGGCAGGACGAGGGGAGGGGGATTCTGGGGGGACACAGCCCTGGGGTTATCCTGCAGCTTGGCAAGCCAGGGACCCCGCAGCGGCCCTGGAGCCATGTGGGCGAGACCCCCGGGAGGTGGATGGATGGATGGATGGATGGATGGATGGATGGAGATCAGCTGGGAGAGGTGGTGAGCAGCGTTCCTGCTCCTCTCCGGGGAGGAGACAGGCTGCTCCTGGAGTCTTGGGGATGATTCCCTGCAAGCTGCCGGGGCAGGGAGGAGGTTTGGGATCTCGCTGAGGCCTCAGCGCTGCTTTGGTAACAAACCAAGTGAAGGGATGAGCAGGGCTGGCCCCGTGCACCCAAGCCTGGCAGAGGTGACCTGGCCTTCAGGGGTCTGGCACAAACGAAGCGGTCTCTCAGGACTCGAGCGATGGGCACAGTTCCAGCCCCTGCGGCCTCCGTTTACGCACTGCGACGTTGACCTGGGACCTTGTGCACATCCAAGGCAGGAGAGCAGCCCGGCCAGGGGGATCTGGCAGGAAAATGACCCCGAACACCCCAGCCAGGGCCAGCTCCTGCCCGAGGAGCGATGCAGGCTGTTCCACCGGCGACAGGGCTGGGACAGGCGCCCGAGGGCTCTGGAAGGTCCTGGGGGGTGCAGCAGGGACTGAGCCGGGTCCTGCTCCCCCAGAGACCTGGGGAATTTTCCCCCAGAATTTTTCCTGCATCAGCAGCATGATTTTTTGTTGTTGTTACAAAAAGTGTAACATTTTACCGCTCTCCTCATGTCTTAAACCAGGCATGGCAGCCGCCCTGAACTGGAGCCTTTTGGCAGGGTCCGTGTCAAATATTTGCTCCTTGTTGACACAAAGTATGGAGGCGATTTTCCCCTTTAGCAGAAACCCAACTCGCTCCTTTGTTCAGCTTCTCTTCTCTGACGGGGAGAAGAGGTGCCACTTTGCTAGAATGTGCCGGGCTGGTGGCACAGAAAATCCTACCGATGCAGCAAATAAAATACCCCCTTAAAATCACCCTCAGGTACAGAATGTTTATTTTTCTAACTCGGCCATTGCCTGGAAGTGCCATGGAAGACCTGAGCGGGTCCTCCCGTCACTTGGGAAGACCCAGCCGTGGATCTCAGGCAAGATAGCTCCAAACGCAGACTGCCAAAACCCAGACGTCCGTGCAACAAGGCCAACAGCGATGGGAAGAAAAAACACACCGAGAATTAAAAACTGCCGGGTTTTCATTTTCCTGCGCTATTTTCCCAGCTTCTCGCTTACGGCCCTTCCATGGAAGGTTGGCCTTCATTTAAAGCTGCGAGCGGGCAGAGGTGATTTCAGAGATGGGCTCGTCTTTCTGGTAATAACAGCATCTTTTTGGCCGGAGGGCTCGTTTCCTCGCACAGGTTGTTCGTGTCCGTTCCAGACCGCGCCTATTACGGCAAAGATCTTGACCTTGGCGAGGCACAATTGCCACAGAGATAGAGGCTGATTTTGGGGGGCGGGGGCGTTTTCCAATAATCCAGTATAAATGCTAATTTATTTCTGCGGCGGCAGCTTGCCTAAAAGCGATGGTTTCTTCTAAATAACGAGCGGTAGCCGCTCATTGCCCGGTCGCAGCGTTGTGATCACAGCTGATGGCCGTTTGCCTCGATTCGGCTCTTCCCGGTGATTTGCAGAGATTAAAAGGGTCTTGGAAATGGGAGCCCCTTCAAGAATTGCTTTTTAAAGACGTCGTTAGATTGAAAAAGGAACCTGGGGTTTCCAGTGCGCTCTGAAATCGTTTCCACACAAACCCCAGGTTTGGTAGTTTTAAGTGTCGCTAAATGGCCTGTTCGCGGGGAAAATAAATCGATTTTTTGCGGCATCAAGAGACTCCCCCCCTCAGCTCCCGGTGCTGGTCTCGCTACCAGCGCCTGGGTGGGTGCTCGTCTCCATTCCCAGGGGCAACCAAGCCCTTCAGAAGTGATGGTGGGCAGCAGTGCAGGGCCGGGGGCTTTGCTCGGGCGCTTGCCGGCGGGGATGTCATCACGGATTTGGGGGAGGTTTGGAGGTTTGGCTTATGGCAGGGGTTTTTTCTGAGGGGGTGTTCTTCTTGCTGCACCTGACACCTATCCACCCTTGGGGTTCTCTACATCCTACATGGTGACCGTTACCATCAGTTACTATTTTTACAGTGTATTTCCTTGTGACTGTAGGTTTTCCTTATGCTACTTTTTGGGCAAAAAAAAAACCCTAAACGTTGAACTTCTCAAATCCTTCCCTGAAAGTCCTGCTTGCTAGACAGATTTTTTTTTTTCCTTGTTTTTTATATTTTTTTTTGTTCCAGAGGGGCCTTTCTTGCCCTTTCCCGTGCCCCATGGATGCTGCACCTTGGGCTGGAATCACCTCCCAAGCTCCCACCATCCATCCCATCACGTGCAGCTCCCGGGAGGCGCAGCCGTGCAGAGCAAGGACGTGTTTGTGGGGTCGCCTGTGCCTCCTCTTCCTCGCTGGCAGGCTGGGCCGTGTCCCATCCCCGGGGCGCTTTGTCCCTCCTCTGCCTGGGGTGCCCAGGCCCACGGATGCTGTGTCTGGGGGCACCGCAGCCACGGCCGGGTGCTGCCCAGATCCCATCACCTTTGGGAAGTAAACTCTTCCCTTAAGGGGTGGCTGAAAATACTAGAAGTCCTTTCAGACTTTCTTCTGAGTCTCTGGAGAAGATGCTGAGCAGCACAGGACCCCTTCCCCAGACCCCCCGGGGCTGGGTGAGGGCAGCTGGCACCTGAGGTCAGGTCCTGGTCCTGTTAACAAGGCTTACATCGACTTCACCTGCTGCTGGTTCTGTCTTCAGCAAGTCCCTTGGGCCTGGCTTAGCTGGCACCAGCAGCCACCCCTGCTCAGCATGTTCTCCCTTCTCTGAGGTCATGACCAGACTGTTTGCCCCAATGCGTTTTGCACTTTAACAGGCGCCAGCTCCCCATTCTTGCGTTTCTTGCCCGTTTTTCGCCCTGCTAAGGGCCATTGAGCTGGCAGGGCTGAGTCATCGCAGGCAGCCTGCACAGATGTAGGCTGTTATCAGGAGCCTTGATTGACTCCTGAAGGTTTATTAAGGGCTGTGAGCAAGTGAGATGCTCCCCAGGAGGTGGGCTCTGCAACGTTTTTGCCTTGCCTGGAGCAGGGCTTGGGTGGCAGCTGCTGTGGCCATAGGAGGATGAGCCAGTTGGAAGGGGACAATTCCAGCTATGGAGACCCCAGGTAAGTGTCTTGTGTCCTCACAGCTGGCCGGGGAAAGCTTCTGGCAGGAGAAGCATGGTGGTGTGGGGCGATGTGAGCAGAGATGTCTCCTGTGCGGCTCTTGGGTGCGGGGAACGTTGGTCCTCCTGGTTAAGTGAGATATCCAGGGGCTTCTTTTAATGTTTTCCTGATTATTGTCACAGGAGAAAGTACTCCAGTGCTGTATGGCAGTGGCATCTCATCCAGCTTTTCCTCAAATAGCAGAGCGTAAATATTTTCTTGGCATCCCTTCTTGCAGGGCTCACCGCCGGCTCTCGGCGGGCGCCTTTGTGCCGTGCCGCAGCCTCCCGGCCAGCTCACCCGTCCCTCTTTGTGGGCATCGTGTTCTTCCATTCCATATTGTGTCCCCTTCCTTTTCACTGCCGGGGGTTGAATAAGGAGGCTGGCTTTCTTCCTTGCTCCGCCGTGTGGGGCTCGATGTTTTCCCTGCGCGGAAGATCTGGGCTCCTGAGTTCCTGCTCGGGTGGTTTCTTGGTGCTCTTTAAATTTCCCCCGTAGCTTGGGATGGCCTCTGGCTTTGGCAGAGGAGCCCTTTCACCTGGGACATGGCTGTTTGTCCTCATGGTGTGCCTGGGCTGTGCTTAGTGCCGGCAGAGGGCTTTTCCAAGGTCCTGGTGCTCCTCAGCAGCTGGGCTGGAAGTGCCGGGGCTCGGTTAGACTTCTGCAGCGGTGGGGTAGATTGGGAAGTTAGTCTTGAGACAGAGCTTGCTCCACGTGAACCCCTGGATAGGCATTCACAGCATGTGGGTTTTCTTCAGAGAGGGAAAAAGGAGGTGAAAAGCCCTCCATGCTCATTTGACAACATCTCCTGGTTTATTTTGTTGGTTTCCTTGTGTTGGCGTGGGGCCAAGGTGACTTTTTGGGTTAGGTTTGGATATGGTGTGAGGGAATCACAAAGTAGAGAGACCTCCTGAAGGATCCTCTCCATTACCTTTGAAGTCAGAAAAATTATTGCTGGCTCAATTAGAAGTAACCATAGTTACTCCGAGCCCCAGCTCCGGGAGGCTGAGCAGAGCAAGGTGGCAACCAGGGTGGGGAGAAGACACCTCTCTGGGAGGAAGGGTTTCTGTGCAAGCCCTGTGGAGCAGGAGCATGGCTGGTGGGCAGCGTGGGTGCAGAGCCTGGCATGGGCTGGGCCGTGGGAAATGGGTCTTTTCCTGGTGATGTGGTGAGTGAAGGAAGCTGAGCAGTGGGGTTTTGTTCATCAGCCGTGTGGATGCCGGTGTGAGATGGCACTCCGCTGGGAAGCTGGGCTTCAAAGGTGTCCTTCTCCTGCTGATTTCAGGGAGCTGAAGTGAAGGGGAGTTGAGGAGCAGCTCCTGCTCATCCCACCTCGGAGAGGAGGACGTGGACGTTTCCACGGGGCAGCACGGGTGTGTGAGGTGAGGCTGGTTTGGGAGATTGTAATCGGTACCTCACCGACTGCCAAAAGCAACAGGAGAAAGGCATCCCAGCCAGCTCTTCCAGCTCTGCTGCTGGTGGCTTCTGAGTGCAGGTCCCTGGGGTTGGTGGCATCAGGCAAGTAGAGGTAGTGATGCTCTGTATGATGGGAGGGCTGGAGTATGCAGAATAGTCTCAAGAAACCAGAAAGGGATAATGGAGCCTCCAGAAAGGTGGTTTTCTGAAGAAGAAATTGTGTCCGATCTCTTCCTTGTAATGAAGTCGCACGGACGGAAGCAGAGGTGTGTGAGATGACTTGTAGTATCGGCTATCGGGAATCAAGAGGTGACACTTGTAATTAATTAACCGGCCCGAGCTCGGGTCTGAACGGTGTCCCTGAGCAGGGCTGGGCTGGCATGGGAAGGGGTGGCTAGCAGTCGGGTGCAGGGTGGCCTTTGCCTGGGAGAGCGGGTCTCTGTGCCCTGGCTGCCCCCTTTCTCTGCTCTTTTGGGGAGAGGGAGGTTTTTTAGGCTACCCCACACCGGCCTGAGGGGGTCCAGGCTCTCCGACACTTCGTGATGAGTAGGGCTTTTCAGACCTCTTGATGGACTGTAAACCCTGGTGAAAAGTCAAGAGGAGTAATGCTTCTAACTGGGAGGGAGTTTCTGCAAGGTCCCGTGCCACTGGACCACTCTGAGACATCCGGAGCATCTGTGTGCTCTGCAACTGGGTACCAGCTCATCTTGGTCTCCTTGGGTGCCTGTCAGCATTTCCAGGTACTAAAATAACTTCCTAAATCCCACGGGGGTGAAGCCAGCTCTGGTTTGAGCACTGGGCAGCTGTGCTATCATCTCGCTGTTCTCTGCTGTGCCACCCTGCCTGGATTAGTAGCTCAATTCTAACACCTCCAAAGGGTCAGCCTCTCACGTTGGGCTGGCAAAGGGCATGTAGGCATTCTTTAAATCTGATGTATATGCCTAGAAAGTCCATAATTTAGCATCTTGTGGCTCTGAATGCATGTGAAAGCTTATGACAGCCTGGCATGGAGGTGATGCGAATCCAGGAGAGCAGAGTGGTGTGAACAGCCAGAGCTGGAAATAACAGACCAGGTCAAGACTGAGTCTGGAGGAGCTGGTGAAACTGCTTTTATGGATGAGGTGAACCTGGAGGATCCTAGTTCTGCTCTCAACTGAGCATGTGGTGGTGGAAGCATCCTGGAAAGGCATCTCCCAGGTGGCCTCTGTAGAAAACCTCATCGCTGTATTCACCTTTGCCTAGACCCAACGCTGTTGCACAGGGAAATGACCTTTGGGGCTTGGAGGGCTGCAGGGCAAGGGGTGGGGTGAGTGCCCTGCTGATGCTTTCCCAGCTTCTGGAGCAGGCTGCTGCATCCCGAGGTGTGGTGTCTCCAGCCTGAGCTCCATGGTGCGTGGTACCCTCATGACCCAACAGAAACGAGCCATCGTTTCTCACCTGCAGGAGGCAGCACTTTGCGGGAGGGGGAAAAAAAACCCCAAACCCTGGAAACGTCACATTTCTGAAGTGCTGAAATGTGTCATCGCTGGGCCAGGCGTGTTAAAGCAGCGGAGGCGAAGGGAAGAGAAGTTTGATACTTGAACAAAGCATCCGAGCAGATGTTGAAGAGGTGCTGGCCTCTTGCAGATTGTGTTAATAAAAGATTTCATGAGGTTAAAAAAAGAGGAAACTTAAGTTAAGGACCTTCTCCTCTCCGCTGTGTGTTTTCTCATCCCCAAGGCTATCCTCTCTTTCAGACTCCGGGTTGCTGCTCCAGCTCATTGTTTCCCTCCCTTGCTGCCGCACGTGCCGTGCAGGCTCTGACCCGTGAGTGTCACCGGTTCCCCGGTGGTGCTTGTCACCATGGAGTTGCCGTCTGCGAAGCGATAGTGGCATTTAAAATAAAGAAGAAGAAAAAAAAGAGACTTAAAAAGCAGCATTGCCTTCCTTAAGTAGCAGAGCAGATGGCAACGATGGCACCGCGGCCTGGGATGCTCTGGAGATGGGAGTCTGCCAGGGTGGCTTCGGTTAACTGTTTAGCCCTGAAGATGTCCTGCAGGTGGGTGGGAAGAGGAGGGAGGGAGCCATGGGTGCCTGGACACCATGTGTCAGGGCACCTGTAAGTTCTTCTCTCTTACTTTTTTCTGCAGAAGCTTGCTCTGCTCCGGCACCCTTGGGCTATTCAGGGTGGGAACCATGCCTGAGCCTCAAGGCCATTTTAGTTTTAGGGTGCGACCTGTGCCTGGGCTGCTCCATCATGCCTCACAGGCTTATGAGGGCTGGCCAGGAGCCCATGGCAGGGTAGGAGGTGTCCCGTGCAGAGCTGCGTACTTGGAGGCCAGCCCAGGGCCTGAGAATGGTCCCCAGTGCCTGCAAGCACTGGACGTATCTACTTGACTGGCAAAGGTAGGGCTGAGTGTCTTCTCAGGGGCTTGCTTGGGTTTGTGCTCTTGCTAAGAGCCCACCTTGATCATTTGTAATTTTTTAAAATTCAGATTGCTTGTGCAGTGTAAGGCACTGCGTTTGACCCAGGTTTAAAACCTGCCCCGTCTATGCTGGTCCATGGGGAAGCTGGTAACGCTGCATACCGATGTCTGGGATGGGATTGCTACCCATGAGAGGTTTTTTGAAGGCTTCAGGTGCAAAAAATGGCTGTGTCTTCATGTCTACCCCATATGAGGAGGGAACTGTGCTGCCAGAGGCCCTGGGACACGGGCTGCTGTCTGCTGTCGTCATTGTGCTCGCTAAAAATAGGAATAAAACGTGTCAATGGGTTGGGAGGAGAAGTAGGACCAACCTCACCTCTCTGGAAAGCAGCAGGATTTGGAGGTGAGCCCTGGGACCCTCCAGAGCAGAGCCTGTGATGGCGGAGGGGGTCCCAGCAGCGAGGTCACTGCTCCTCAGCGGGAGACACCAACAGCATGACGGTGGGAGATGATATTATTCCTCATTCCCCTGCAATCCCAGCTGAGCCCCTCTAAGGGATGGCGATTTGGGTCCCTGGCATAGGAAATCCCCCCCAGACATCCCCCCCGGGGCAGGCTGGCACAGCCAGCGCGCCGATGCGGAGCTCCTGCCGCTTGAATATTTATAGCACCTTGGCTCTGTTCATTCTAGCATTAAACTGCTAATTAATTATGACATTTGTACTACTTCATTTTTTCGCTGGGAATCTGCAGAACCTGGCAGGCAGTTAATTAGCTCTTGCTATGCAAAGGATACTAAGAAAAAAAAAATAATTGCTTGAGGAATCATCACCGCGTTCTTTCAGAAAGGTCTTACCTATGAGCTGGCTTAAAGCTTGCTAGATTTGCACTTTGAAAGATGCCTCTGTCAAAGGCCAATCCTTTGGAAGAGAGATTTGAAGGAAAAGGTTATCTCAGAGATGTGGCTCTGTGGGTGTTATTTAGTGCTTGTAAGTCCAAGGGAAATCAATTATCTAAACAGCCCCCATTCTGGAATGGCTTTCTTTTATTCTTTTTTAAAAATATGTACTCATCTTTGTCTTCGTATTGATGTTGTGCAGCCAACAAACCTGAGACTGTGGGAGGAGATCTGGCCTCCAGGCTTCTTGCAGCTATTGCCTGGGAAAGGGTGAGGGTCTTCCCAGCGTGGGCTTGTTTATTTAAAACCAGAATTAAAAAAATAAAAGAGCTGTGTGGGGACGGTGCTTACATGCAGCCCCAGGTTTCACATGCTTGTCATCTCTTCCCAAATGTCCTCATGAGCATGCAAACCTAAGACCCTCGAGGGGTTTGATGTGGCTGGAAGTGCTTGTGGGCTGATGGTTATGGTGTGTCCCATCTGTAGGGTTGCCCAGGCTTTGGGATCTTGCTGGTTTTTGGAGGCATCTCCCCAGGGCATGTTCCTCGGAGGGTTTGGCAGCATCTCCTAGCTGGAGCAGGACCCTGGGGCAGCTGCTTCTTTACTTCTCCCATCTTTGCCGCTGAAATGCAGCTTTTTTTATGGCCCTGCCAATGTACTGGGCATTGCTCCTTGTATTTTTTCCAGCTTCTCCTCTAACAAGACACATTGGGTCTGGTGGGGCTGGAGTCTGTGGCCACTGCAGGCTCCTTGGGATGAAGAGCAGGTTTTTTATGTTTTGGGCAACAAAGCCACCCAGGAAAACAGGATAATGAAAGCAGTGTTCGTGCCTGCGGGGATAAACAGGCGTTTTCTTACCCAGATTGAAACCTCCGGCGGGTAGGCTTGCCCTCAGCCCTCCCTTTGAGAAACTTGTTTTATTAGCAGATAGTTACACGCCGGGGTTACAGAAGGAGCATTACAGTAATGGAGTTGACATCTATATAATGGAGTTGACATTTTATTGAAAAGGGAAAAGAAAAAAACCTTAACAAACAGAGTTCCCCTCCCTCCCCCTTCCTTTATTTCCTTATTTTGCTGTCATCAATTGCAATAAGGCACACAAACTTTGAACAGCCGGCGGTGCCGGCAATTTAATAAAATTTCATACAACGGTCGGTGCTTCAGGAATGTTAGCGGGACTAATCAGGCTGCTGTAAACTTGAACTTTGCTGAGAAATCAAGGCAATAGCTTGTTCAACAGCAAATCATAACGATTTGAATCGGCTCCTGGCAGCACGCTCTTGTTATTAACTGTTACGCGCAGTCTTGGCTTCCAGTTTGTGTCAGAAGCTTTTAGGGACCTCTTCCTGGAGGACAATGCTTCCTTTCTAAACTAGCTAATAGAGGTGGGCTTGGCTCTGCTGGGGCTGCCGGTTGGAGCCTGTGCTGGTTTTTGCTTCCAATTGGGCTGTGCTGCAGAGAGAATCGTTTGGATGCTGGGTTTGTTAGAGCAGGTTTGGGATGAGAAGGACAAACAAGCCCATCTGGGCTCATGGAGATGAAAGAGGATGCCAGAGAAAGACAACTACCAACTGAACCGCAGAAGTAAAAGGTAAGGAGTGGAAACGCAACAGCGTTTTGGCCCTCCAGCCCAGAAGAAGTGTTGATAAAGCGTTGCTCAGACTCCCATCTCCAGGAGAGTGTTTTGGGGCTTCTCCTATTAACCCATGACTTCTGGGTGCAGCAAAAGGATCATTCAGGGAAAAAAAAAACAAACAGACCAAAAGCTCTTGGCTCCCAAAATGCCTTTCAGAAGTAATATCTTTTTAATTAACAAAAGTTACAATCCCTTGTTGGCTTCTGCTCTTCCCTCTGTGCTGGGATTTAAGTGACACATCTTTTCTTCCTCTGATAGCTTGGGGTTACTGCAGCCCATTGACATTTGTATTTCTAATGTAATAATCAAATGCTAAAATACGGAGATTACATTTGGATCAACACGTTCCGTTCTTACACCCTGAAAGTCATTATCTTTTCGCATGTACAACGAAATGAAAATATTATTATATTAACTATTAGCAGCTCTATTGTCTGAACGTTGGCCGGTGGCACCACTTGCGGTGTCATCTGCTCCTTCTGCAGACTTACACCTCGCAGCTGGACATTTCCTGGGGAGCTGGGGCTGATCCTGGGTCAGGATCCACCACGAAGGAGGTGCGCAGCTCTTCCTAGCAGGCGTATAACGAAGCATTCATGAAGTGATGGTGCCCTTCGAGGCTTCATGGATGGAGAAACAACCCGAACAATTTCTTGGCAAAGAGATCCCATTTTCTGTGAGGTGCTGGGGGGAGATGAGGAGCAGGTTCCACTTTTCCTGGTTGCCAGGTGGTTATTCACGTGCCCAGAGATGAGGATCTGGGCTGGTTTGCAGCAGGCTTCCCCAAACATAAGTATTTGTAAACTGAGCTATGGTTTGGTTTGAAGGGCTGGTGTGTTTCAGCCAACATGATTTTTCCATGTAGCTGTGAAAATGACAGGAGTGGAGATCTTGTGAGGGTTTCACCCCAGAAGTAACCTACTCTTAGTATTCCCAGTGCTACAACACACAGACACCTTAAAATGGGACCAGGATCCATGGAAACCTAGTGAGAGGTTTCCAGAAAAGACTTCATGTGTGATTTCCCAGAGCTGTGAAGCTGAAAACTCAAACCCTCCATCAGCGTGTGCCCAGGGCCTCTGCGAGATCTGCAAGTCTGCTTGGACTTGATGATCTCTGAGGTCTTTTCCAAACTTAATGATTCTAAGAGGCAGGGATAAAGTTGTGAGTCCTTGTTGGCACCTACTGATGCCTGGTCGTGATTAGGTCTGCTCCCATCAGTGGGATGCTGTCTGTGCTTGCTGGGCATGCAGCGGGTGCTGTTCTTGGGTGCTGCTTGGCAGGTGGCTGTGGCTTCTCCTCCTCCATGGACAAAGACATCCGTGGTGCCAGAATGTAGGAATGGTGTTGATGCGTCCCAGTTTATTGTGACATTGTTGATATCAGCACGACAGGCTGGTCCTAACCGGACTTTGCTGTTTGGGCAGCTCTTCTGCGTGCTTCATCCAGATCATCCTTGGCTGCAGCTGGACCGTCCCACTGAAGGGGGGACAGCAGGACTTCATATTGCAGAGGGTGAGTGGCCCCAGGAGCAGCACCTGGACCGAAGGGGTAGGTACCTCGTTATACCAAGGCCGATGCCACCTCCTCTGTTCTTTTCCATTACTCTAAAACCCTAGGGGGAAAAAAAAACCATGATGGCTTTTCTTGGGACGTGCTGTCAGGTGAGGGTTACCCAGACCAAAGGGCACTGCAAGCCCATGCAGCTGTTTTGGAGCAGGCGGCTGGAGGTGCTGGGCATCTGCAAGAGCACTGAGGAGCTCACTGCTAACTGGCCACCTGCTTCAGAATTGAGGGGAAAAAGGAGGTTTAGCCCTAATACTTTCCCTTGCTTTCCTGGCAAATCCAGCTGGGATTCAGTGGCTGCTTCTCTGCCTGCTAATTCCACCCATGCTTCCTGGGGTGAACCCTCTCTCTTCAGATGAGAAAGGGCCTTGGAGGAAGGGAGGAAGGCATCTTGCTGGAGCCTGAGCTAGCGAGCACTGCCCAGCTCTCTGGGCATCTGGCTCTCCACTTGAGTCCCTGCAGAACAGGGCTGTGATCAAGGCCCACCAAGTATACTCCAGAAAGCATTTGATGCAGGGAAATTGTGCGAGTTGATAAAGAAGTCGATAACGGTTTGTGTCTGAAGTGGAACTTAAGCTAACTGCTGAAAATACTTTGAAAAGCACTGACCACAATTAAGCACTTAATCAGGAGAGAGCTGCAATTTTCTGAGGCTCAAAGTAGAGGGAAAAAAAAAAAAAATCCTGAAGTGCAGATCCAGAGATATGAAGGAAAATGTCTCTTTGGCAATTAAGATCCATTCGTCTCAAAGGCTGGAAATGGTATCGTTGAATTACCTTTGTTGCGCAGTTGATACGTGGAGTTATCTAAAATGTAAACCATTGTGCCTGAAACACCACTCCATGAGTAAAACCACTTTTGTTCAGTGGTTCCTTGGCTCGGCAGATTGCCTCCTGATGGTATCTTCTTTCCCTTCTCTAAAATAACATTGTCAATTGACATTTTCCTCCCCCAGGAAATAAAAGTGCTGGCTGGAAGGACCTAGGAAGGCACAGCGAAGGTAAGTGGTTTTCCAGGAACTTCCCTGTCCACACATAGATGTGATGCTTATGTGAAAGCCGATGTGCAGACCCCCGAGGAAGGGGTTGGTGGTCCCACAGGAGAAATTACCGGGATACTTGCCCCATGACTTCTTTGGAGGCTGGTCCATCCTCTGTGCTTCACCCAACAGGTGGATGTAGGTTGACTTTCTCCCCCTTTTATGAGGTGGACATCCATGCAAAGCAGCGGTCAATGCAGTGGTCCAAGCTAGTGATGTGGGCGGGTGAAGAAGGCAAATCCCCTTCCACACAGTGCTGGAAGGAAAGCTTGGGTGGGTGCAGCCTCCTGACCCATGGTCCCTCCTGGGAGTGCAGGTAGAGGAGGATGGCTGCTATTGCCCACCCCTGGAGCTCAGAAACCCTTGAACCCCCATGGATCACTCCAGATCACACAGTAAAGAAAGAGGAACTTGTGTGTGGTCCACGGAGATGGTGTCTCCCAGCCTGTGGTTTTGGAAAGGCTGAACTGCTCTGGCATGTGAGGGGTTGTCTTGCCGCATGGCCTCAAGCTGCACCAGGGAAGGTTTAAATTGGACATTAGGAAAAATTTCTTCACCAAAAGGGCTGTCAAACCCTGGCCCAGGCTGCCCAGAGGAGAAGTGGAATCCCCATCCTTGGAGGGATTTAAAAGCTGCGGAGATGTGGGGCTGAGGGGCATGGTTTAGTGGTGGGCTCGGCAGTGTTAAGTTTAGAGTTATACTCAATGATCTTAAAGGTCTTTACAAACCTAAACGGTTCTATGGAAAGCTAATGTGTTTGTCTTGCAGGACTCTGCTGATGATCTGCTAGAAGGAGGGCTCCTAGCTTCTATGGGTAGCTGCACTCTCCTAGGCTGGATTTCATGTTTGAGGAACCTCTTTGGAAGGTGGAGCTGATGCTAGGAGGAAGATGCTATCCGAAGTACTCCATGACTGTGCTGCTAGTGGGAATCAGCAGGATAAGCCTGCCTACAAGCCCACCTTGGCAGGAATTGGAGAGAAAAACTGATGCTGCTCCAGATCTGATGGCAAACACTGGGGTTCCCTGGCCAGCAACAGGAGAGGACCATGTGACTTCTTCAAGTGGCACTCTGGGAACCTGGGGAGCTGGCCACAGGACATTGAGCAGGATTACTGGGAAGGCACATTCCCTTTGCTCGGATTCCTTGTCCCCTTCCCGAGGAGCTGTTGCAATGACGGAATCGTTGCAAGCCCAGCTCTGCTGTGTAAGTGTCTCTGCTCTTACCCTCTAACCCCAACGTGTTGTTAGCAGATCTGCAACAAGTACCACTGGCAGTACTTTGTGCTGCAACTGCTGCTATTTCCACTTGTTTTACACTTGATAATAGATGATGTTGTAGCATTTTATTGTTGATTTTCTTTTTTTTTTTACATCTGTGGCTTGCCAGAACTCCTTGTCACATCTCCGAGTGCCAATAAATGTGAAGCCTACATCCATCAGTCACTTCTTGCAGCTTGTCTTCCTTCGAGAGCCTGATGTGGTGCCTCCTGAAGTCAACATGAGTCTTTCCATTGATTCCAGCGGATGTCAAGTCAAGCTCTTCTTTAGGCTGAGCTGGCAGGCACTGTCTCTGAATTGGCTTGGAGTGCTGTCCACCAAGCACGAGGGGACCCTTGTTGATCTTGGGGCCCCAGAGAGCTGTTTTAACACTGACAGGGAAAAAAAATCCTAAACAAATTCAGATTAAATGCTTGTACTGCACCATATGGAATCACAGAATATCTTGAGTTGGAAGGGACCTCAGAGATCATCTAGATGATCACAACTACATGTTACCTCTCCGAGAGGTGCATAGAGCCTCTGCCTGCACACGTATTCTTGTGTAGGCAACTTAGGAGGTGGGAGAAGACTCAAGTGGCACCTCTTCTTTAGTAAAGACTGAGAAAGTTGATAAATGATGTGGGGAAACTAGGTAGTCCTATGTATTTTTAGCTACTCTGTGATGCTCCCTTCCAGAGCTTCGTAGAGCAGCGTGGCATTACACTACCGCAGCCCACGGAGGAGCTAAGGGCAGCTTTTATCCCCTGGTGACTAAGGCTGCAGCCAGATGGAATGGTATAAATCTCTTCTTACACACAGCGAAGCCAAAACAAATATTATGCAATGATTAAGTGGCAGCCCAAACAGAAGCAGGCATCCTGTGGGCCGCAACAGGAAATCTTGGGTTGCAAAACTCGAGATACGTTAATTTAATTTGGTTCTGTGTTTGATGGCTATCTGAAGTGGCCCATGAATAATTGATGGAAACTAGAAAAGCAGCTGTTTGCCTTGAAAATCAAGCTGAAGAAAGTAGAAGCTGAATATTTAGGAAGGTAATTGCTGCTTGCAGGGGTCATGTGAGAGGTCCCCACAGCCCACCACTGTCCCTGGTGGTGGCCAGGAGCAGGAGCTGATGGAAGAGCATCTGTGGGACCTCAGTCTGTTTTTTCTTTAATGGAGTAAAGAAGTCTAGCCAAGTTGTATAAATGACTCTCTCACACTCACAGGGACATGTCTGCTGGTTGGGCAGCTTGTGAATTCCCAGGACCTCCCTTTCAGAAGGCAGCATGGACTGATGAACGGCTCCTCCATCTCTTCATGCAAGCTGGAAGCAGCCAAGCTATGGAAATTATGACAGCTTTGACATCAGCAGTGTGACCTATCTGGAAGCCACCGAGTCCTGAATCCTACCAAAACACTGGTGAGCACTTGCTTCCCATCCAGCAAGCTCAGAATAGTCATTTAATGTGAAGAAAAGGCTCCTAATGGAGTTGGTTACTCCCTCCACCCCCTGCTACCAGTTCTTGGAGAGTGGAGGGAAAACCAGTTCTGTTCATGTTTTTGGCCAGGGGTTAGTCTATACTGCTGCATTCTGCAGTGGGATTAGTGGAGCTGTTGCTTGTTGAGGAGAGGGTTATTTTCCCTGGTTCCTTTTTAATATGTTCTACAAGCTTTGAGAAACAGGTTTTGAAGATGGATACGGGTGTGGGGGTTAAACTCACACAGATAATCTTTATCCTGAGAAGGTCACTTTATGTTGCTCTTGTGATGCCAGGAGCCACATTGAGAGCCACGGTTGCATCAGCGCAGCAACAGCCAAGAAGCTCATGAGGGTGAACCCAAGCCCTGCTCTGCTTTGCCATTGCTTGGGAGGAGCAACAACGAAGTTCTTCAGCTCCTCTTTGGCTGAGTGGAACAGGAAACTTCCAAAACCCAGGTGAGCAGAGGGTGACACTGAGACTCAACTCCTTCGCATGCTTTGCATAGACAAGGGTCCCTTCAGAAGATGCAGTGACCTAAACAGTATCGGTGGTGCTACTGAAAACCAGGTCCTTCAAATTTCCCAGGCCCCTTGTTTCAAATACATGCACAGACCCACTTGCTTCAGTTTCTGAAGTATATTGATATTTACCTCATGTGGAACACACACAAACAATGGCTGTGACGGAGCTGCACTTGCTCAAGGAGCTGTTCTTAGTGTGAGCTGCTCCTGGATCCCCAGCCAGCACTTCCAGCACCTGCCACCAGCCCTGTGGCCCAGGTGGTTGTCACCTCCACCACCAAGCTGGCCCCTGGCCGGGCACATTCCCCCATCTGATGAGGAATGTTTGGCAAATGATGAGTCCTGACTTTTGTATGCGGTGAATATGATTTAAAAGTAAGAAGGCAGCTCAGGCCCAATGGAAAAAGCTGGAGATGTGGCAAGGGGCAGATGTCAGCACTTTACCTGGAGAAGTAAAGACAGCGTGGCACGTTTTCCTCGTGGTGGAACTATGCTGCTCAGCTGCAAAGCATCAGCGTGACCCAAGGCTCCGTGTCCTTACTTAGGAAGGAGAGGGCTGAAATGCAGGGGGTTACCTGGCAGTGACTTCTCGCTGTTGTAAGAGGTAGTAAACAAGATGAAGGTAGAACAGGGAAGATGGGTAAACCGTCATTCTCCAAATAAAATAAACATCATACTTTGTCTGGACCTTTTGAAGGAGCACAATAACCGAAGGTGCCCGGGGAGGGCAGAAAGCGTTAGTTACTGCAGGAAGCGATCATGAATTATACAGCAAGTTGTCCAGGGGCTCCTCTGGAGCCGTGACCTATGGTGGTTTGTGAAGAAGAGAGCACATTTGTAGCAGTTTGCTCTTGGCAAAGCAAGTGTGACACCCCGCGGGCTCTAATGGAGAGATGCTGGTTTCCACTAGTTGAAGACCTGACCTCAGTAGTAACTGAGAAGTAAAAGCAAGTAGGTGGAGAAAAAAGGCCTATCTTTAGCATACTTTAAAGTCCTTAACCCGGATACAAAGCTTGGCTATAAGTGAAAAGACACCCGAGAATTTTAGTTTGAGACAAACAAAATTGACTGGTTATGGAGAAAACCAGACTTATCTTGTTTGCCTCAGCTCTACACCCGAGCTGGAAGGGGGCTGCACCAGGAGGTATCAGGATAGTTATTATTTGCAGGTTGCAAGCACAGAGGTACCTGATGCAAAAATGGAGAAGGAAAAAAAAAAATAATCCTGAATGTCCTGGAGTGCAAAAAAGCAAAATTACTTTCAATATTACCATTCCTCTGTCATTTCAGATTAATTCTGTTATCCCATCTTCACTGATTTATTTTTCCCAAGTCCTTATATCGGAGGGGGGTGGTTGGTGTCATCGTTCCTGTATATGGGCAGTACCCAGCACAAAATGCCCAGAAGTGGTCAGATGATGCCTCTGGTACAGACTGGGTGACCACACCTCCTCTGCTTCTCCTCCCCTCCTCATCTTAACCAGCTTGGTTTGTTCTTTGTTGACTCTGGGTTGAGGTTTATTATTGCCTTTTTCTGAAGTGCTCGCCTTGAGAGAGCCAAAACAGGAGAAGGTGGGGACACTTCAGCTGCTGGGTGTTTTTCCATAATACAGAGTTTTAAGAGAGGGACCAATGCAGTGGCCTTCTGCAAAAGGCAGCAGACAGCTGCTGTCTGAAGTCATTGCTAATGATAACGCCAAATCCTCTTTTGCAGGCGATTTCCACCCAGCTGTTACCTAACTCTGACAGGGACCATCAAAGGCAAGTTCCATGTTTATCCCTTGCTCCAAAAAGCATCCCGTAAACCATGAGGGAGCCTTTCTTCCGACCCTTTAAAGCCTTTGGCTTTGGAAACCAACGGTAAGAGTTGTATGAACCTAACATACTTTCACCCTGGCTGAAACGCTCCTATGGTTGGAGTAAACTGAGATGTCCAGCACCCCTGTCCTTGCTGTCTTACATGTGTATGTGACCTCATGCATTTAGACTGGTTCTCATGACAGGTGAGCGTGTGAAGGCAGTATCTATCGGTGGGGTGAAGGATCTGTCAGGGTGGAATGGATGGTGATGAATGGACAATCCCATTTTCCCCTTTCTCAGCCCATTTGTTGAGTTTGAGGATGTCCTTTCCTACCTGGGTTGGTTTGCTTGGCTCTCCAGGGCCTTTGGGCCACTGCTGGTGATGCGTTGAGCGTGGTGATGCTGGGTGGGGTGACAGTGCTGGCCAGTGCCCTCTTTCCACTGGCTGTTCCAGGAGATGGGCTGAAGGAGATCTCAGCTCTGCAAAACTTGGCCTGGTTTCTGCTAGAGCCAGAGTTTCTCTCAAACATCTCTGATGGTTTACTGCAAGATGCTGAAGATGTGGTTACCTGACTTGTGCGTGTAAGATGGAGGGGAAGGGCAGGCGTGATGTTCCCTTGATCTGGGCTTTGAGGCAATCTCTAAAACCACCAGTAATGAGTCTAGCACATAGCTCTGCCTCTCTCCACCTGGGAGGAAGGCACTGTGAGGATTGAAAAATAAAAATCTTTGGATATAGGTGGTGCATGCTGATCTCTGGGCATGTCTCAGCAAAGGCAACATCTCCTCTCACTTCTAGGGAAAAGTAAGGTCAGGCTAGAAGTCAAAAGTCACTTGTATATAAATGGGTGTTCTAGGATCACTCCATGGGCTGTGGTTGATGCCCTGGTCAGCCAAGCGGGCTACAACATGCTTTTAACTGGGCTCTTGTGGCTGTTGCTGGTTTGTGTGAGGGGAAAAAAAACCTTAAGGGTCACTTTGCTGCAGCTTTGTTTGAAAGCACAGGTTTTTGGGATGATTCCTGACATTTTTCTGAACTGAACATATTTCTGCTTGTGTGTAGGTTGCGGAAGGAAAGCTGCACCATGGACCAGCCTTTCTCCACCACTGAAGAGATTATGGCAGCAGAACCACCAAGGGGAGGCAGAAGAGTAAGCAAGCCCAACAACATCAGCCTCCTTATCTGACCTGTGGACTTGTTTCTCCCGGTGCGTTGTAGGCACCTCTCCTGTCCCACACCATTGCTGCTGCACCCCTCGATGGCAGTGTTGGCCCCAGGGACAGGTCATAGGGCACCACAGAGGGTCAAGAACATGTTTTACCCCATGAGATACGGTGCCAGGTCCTCCTCTGGTGTGGCAGGGGATGAAGACTGAGCTGAGCCTCGGGTAGAGGATAAGAGGGATTTATGGCTTTTTTATCAAAAGTATATTGAAGCTGAATTACCTGGTGTGATCTTGGGTAACAAATCATGTGTGTTTTAATCCTTTTTTTTTTTTTTTTTAGGAGTCTGTGAATTTCAGACTGTCGTGGGACAACTTTTAACTGAAGAGAGGAGGAAAAAAGAGTCTGGCTAAGAAAATAGCTGGGAAGCTCCACAACTGGGGAATTTTTCCAGGGATTCTTTCACAGTCTTGGAGACCAGGAGCTGAACTCTCTTCCTGCAAATGCCTCTCTCCTGCAAGACATGTACAACACATCCCATGGGTCATGGGGAGAGGGAAGCTCTCATGGGTGCTGTTTGCACGCCGTGCATCTCCATCAGCCTTGGTGACCATGGGGCAAGGGGCTGGGGGACATGGCCCATTATATGCACCCCAGCTTATTCCAAACTCCTTAAACCTTGTGTGAAACAATAAAATGTGTTGAACATTAAAATGGAGATGTGGTAACTCGTGTTTTATTTTTGCCTGATGTATAAAACTTTTAGAAGAATTTATGGTCAGATTGGCATGCCAGTGTGTTCCCGCCACCGTGCCTTGAGGGAACTGCGTGTTGATGCTCATGACTTATCCAGGGGACAGGCTTTAATTTTTGTGGCTGGCCGGGGAGCGTGCGGTCAGCCTGGGAGCCTGCAGGAGGGGAGGAGGCAGCACCCAAACTGTAACCTGCTCTTCAGGCTTAAATCCTTTGCTTTCCAGCCACATGCTTGCCCTGTGAACCTGCTGGACCCTCAAATGTTTGGAGCGGGGATCAACCCCTACCAGCCATGGGTATGGCCAAGGAGGGAGGGAGGAAAGGAGCCATGGGGGAGCTGAAGAGGAGGTTCCTCCTGTCCAACCTCCTGGGCCAGCTAGTGTGGGCAGCATGAAGAAACCTGCGGTGTTGCCTCCAAATGTTCCGGAGATGCCTTTCGTGTTGGGAAGTGGGGTGACAGCCACCCCTCAGGTAAGGTCCAAGCACCCAGGAGAAACGGATGAAGGAATGCTGGAGCATCCCCTCAGGTGAGTGAGGGCCGCCTGTGAAGCTACCACAGGGTCTCTGCAAGGGCTGGGTGGGGAGGGAGCACCTCCCACGGGTCTTCACCCCAATGACCCAAGCATCTGGCACTGTTGTTTGTTTCTAGGTGCTCTTATATGGGTATATACATATAAAAAATTGAAAAGAGGCAGAATTGTTGGTTCTATATATAAAGTATCATTAACTCATGATACTGTGCAAAAACACACAGGAAACTTGCTACTATTGGCTGGTGAATCCACTGAATGAAAGTCTTGCTGTTTGCTCAATTAAATGCAAAATTTAGCGCTGCATCACCTGGGGAGAGGTAAGCAGAGAGTGGAAAAGCCTGTGAAGAAAAGCAGAGCCTTCTGGGGCTGGAAGTGGGTCCTCTCCTGGGGAAAAGAGGGCGATGCCTGGGTCGGGAAGTGCGGGTTGGACCCCGGAGAGGACGGCAGCACCGCGCTGGCTGTAGCCTGCTGGGGACAGTCCTCCCAGCCTGGGGGCTGTGTCTGCTTCTCCTGAAGCATTTCCCAAGGTGGGCAGCCTGGGGAGGTCACAGTAAGGGTGGGGAGGGGAGGTTGAGCACCCAATGCTGCTCCTAGGAGTGAGGGGTGATGCTTTCCCAGAACTGCAATTTTTTTTTTTTAGGACAACTTTGCAACAAACTCGCTTGCTATGATCTTTGACCTGCTGCTCAGCTGCTTCCAAATGCCAGAAGCGGGGACAAAACCGTAGCTGGGACTCTTGTTGGTACAAAACGTGAGTATTGATGTTCTTTTAAAGCTTGCATTGGCAAAGGCAACAAGCTGACTAGTGCAGGGAGGAAAAAGTTCAGCTGAGCATCCCTGTGGCTGCTGGCCAGTGTGGTGGGCTATCTGCTGGTGGTGGGCAGACTGAAGGCACAGTAAGGGCAGCCAGAGGCTACCATTTATTTGGCCTTTCCCAAAGCATTTTTGAGCCGGATCCTTGCCAAAAAAGGGGATGTTGTGCTTAAGCACCTACCTGCCATGCTTAGGTGCCTCACCAACTTTGAGGGTGCTCCCTATGCATTCAAAAGGAGCAAGGCAGTGGTGGCCACCCCTGGGCTTGCCAAGGCGCTGACTTCACCCGGGGTGAGAAGCGATGGAGCGAGGGGAGGAAGCGGCGCCTGCGCTGTCACTTCATCTTTGGCTCGCTGCAACGCTGGTGGGTTTGTTCTCTTGCTGTGGTTGATAGTCATAATTATAGGAAAGAGGTGAATGCTTCTGCACCACGCTTGGCACCCTTATGCCAGAAAGAAGAGTTCCTAGCTCTAGGTGGGCTGCCGGGGGCAGAAGGGGCAGCAGCGCGGGTAGCGGGAATATCCCCCCTTCTATGGTGCCTTGTCCCCCGTAAGGCTTATGGGCTAGACGTTTTCGGACACCGTGAGCTCCGTGCTGTAGTTCAAGGCCGTCACTTTGAACCTCACCTATTGGTGCCGGCCCAAGGATGCGCCTTCCTCCAGCAAGGGAGGGACCGTTCCCACTGATGGCTGGAGCGCTCCCCCTCCATCCCCGTGGTCCCCCTGGTCCCTTCCGCGTCCCCCGGCGGCTGGGAGAGCCCCTTCCCCCGGGGGCCACGCTGTGAGCAGGCTCCGGACCCCTCCGGTGCCTGGGAAAAGCCGGGACCCGGGGCGAGGGGTCCCGGGGGGAAGCCCCGACGGCGCGTCCCTTATCCGGCAGCGCCGCCCCGCGGCAGCCCCGACGGGGAGGGAGGGTGAGGGGCGTACCGGTGGCCACCACCTCGGCTCCCCCGGGTTCCCCTCCTCCTCCTCCTCCTCTCCCCGGCCCCGGGGGAGCTCGGAGGGGGAGCGGAGCCCGGGGCCGGGCTGCGCGGGGCTCTGCTGCCTCCCTGCGGCCGCACCGCCGGGGAGCGGGGCCGGGGGTGGGGGGGTGTGTGAAACATCCCTCCCGCTGCGGGGGAAAAAAACAGCACTAAACCCCCACCCTGCTGCCTTTTCGGGGCTGGGGAAGGGCTGCGGGGGGTGGTTTGCAGATGCGGGCTCAGAGGGGGGTGATGCTGCGGGGAGAGCATCGCGCTCCTGATGCCGCCAGCGCCCGTTCCCCCGGCGGGACCCCGGGGGCTGCCCCCCCCCGCCCGTGTCCGTCTGTCCGTCCGTCCGTCCTCCCCCCCCCCCCGCCTCCGGCAGCCCTTCCCCACCGGCCCCTTAATAAACACCGCCGAGAATTGCCCTTATAGTCGGTAAATATTGGATTAGCTTTTCATTGACCGGCTCTCTTGAAAAGACCCGAAAAATCCACACCGGTTCCTAACTAAGCCCAACAGTCAATAGGTGACGAAAGTAAGTTATTTCCAGGGCTTAAGGGGGCTTCCAGCTCATTATCGGGACAGGCGAGGCGCCTGAAGAGTTCCTGCCCTACACGAGGGTGGGAGGAAGGGGAAAAGGGGCGGGGGGGGGGGAAATTGGGAAGAAGTGGAGGAAAGGGAGCGGGGCTAAAACCCGCCCCGGGCAGCCCCCCGCTTGTGCCTCGAATCGCGATCCGCGGAGCGTGTCGCGATCCGGACCCGACGGGCGACTCCTGCTGGGGGGGGGGGGGCGGCAGCGGGGCAAACCAGGGGCTGCCTGAACTGCAGCCGGGGGGGCAGAGGCGCCGCAGCCCCCGGGGAAGGTTCGGCTCTGCCCGCCCCGGCGGTGCTGGGAGCGCCGAGGGTGCTGGGCACGGGGGGTTCCACCCACGGCTTTTTTCGTCTTTCTTCCTTTCAGTTTCTATTTTCCCTTTTTTTAAAAAAAAAATTCGTTATTTGTTTTTATTTCTGTGTCTTTTTTTCTTTCTTTTTAAAATTATTTTTTGGTCTTTTGTCTTTTTCTTCTCTTTTTCTTTTGTCTTTTCCTTCTCTTTTTCTTTTTTACATTTTCTTTTATTTTCCTTTTTTTTGTTTTATTTTCATTTTTCTTTTCTTTTTTTTTCTTTTCTCTTTTTTCTTTTCTTCTTCTCTTATTTTTCTTCTTTTTCTTTTCTTTATTTTTCTTTTCTTTTGTTTTTCTTGTCTTCTTCTTTTTCTTTTTTTCTTTTTCTTCTTTCTTTTTTCTTTTTCTTATTTTTTTTCTTCTTTCTTCTTTCTTTTTCTTCTTTCTTTTTCTTCTTTCTTTTTCTTCTTTCTTTTTCTTCTTTCTTTTTCTTATTTCTTTTTCTTATTTCTTTTTTCTTTTTCTTATTTCTTTTTCTTTTCTTTTTCTTCTCTTTTTTACTTTTATTTCTTTTCCTTTCCCCCTT
>JAVSBS010028507.1:0-17564 GCA_033124195.1 Coracias cyanogaster | reverse complement strand
TGTGTTGGTGCTGCTTTCACTCGCAGCTTTCGAGGCTGTCTCTGTTCTCCCCGATGCTGCGATTGCTCGTACCCGCGCCGCAGATGCCACCAGGAGGCTTGCGGAAATCTCGGCGCTGCCAGAATCTGCGTCTTCAGAACTTCGCGAGGCCTCTGATCAGCCAGTCCTGCGCGCCGAGAATCTCGTTTATGGATGGGACAGCGATCTAGGCACCACCAATCTGGACCTCCCCTTTGGTGCACGACATGAAATCATCGCACCGTCTGGAACAGGCAAAACTACCCTGCTGCTCACGCTTGCAGGACTGTTGGAACCTCGTGGAGGCCAAGTGCTTATCGACGGCACCAATCCTTCCGAGTTGAAAAACGCCGTGCTGTTCAGTCCAGAAGATGCCCACATTTTTGCCACCACTGTCTGAGATAAATAACAGCATGATGCGCTCCCATTTCTGCTTTTTCTAGACCGCTGTTCTTATTTAAAGGTGGAGAAAAAAAAGAGCCTGGCCTTTAATGACCTATTTTCAGCCTGACCCACGTTCCCTAAAATCGGTTTGTGTGAGCTGTGCTGTAATATTTACTGCCGTTTCTGTGGGGTCCTAAGGAGGACCCCGACTCACACAGAGAGGGGGTTTCACGCAGGCTGCTGTTCTGATTGTTGTGGGAGATGAGCAGGCTGAATTAATATAAATTCCGTCTAATATTTGTTGTTATTATTATTATTGAAAATGTGCAAGGCTGACTACAGCACAAGTTGACCAGACTCAAATTTAAATTGACAGAGAAGACAAAGCGGGTGAGGACGCGCCTGGAGTGGGAGCTGCTGCAGTCCAGCAACGACACAGAACACACTTAGCCTGTTTTTCAGTGGACCCAACCAATCCTTTGGAAAAAAACAAAACAAACCCAACAAAACCAAACCAACCAACAGTGGACAAAATTTCCCTTCTGTAGTTTGAAATTATTTAATACAAAGACACGTAGACGCGGATTTACGGGCACCTTTAGAGCAGTCTCCAGCTCTGTAACAGGTTGCTGCGAAAAAAGCAACTGTTCTTCAGGTTGACAGAGGAGACTCGCAGCAAATTGCGTTTGAATCGGGTGTTTGGAAACCAGTTTGGGTGGGGAGAGTTAAGCTCGGGAATATGCTGTGCGGGAAGAATCCCCACAAGGGATGTTTTACAGTAACAAATGAGGGAAATGCATCCTGCGTGGTTTGGGGATAATTGATTCTGTCCTTGGCCAGGTAGCTGGGGGAGGAGGGAAGGGCTTAAAGAAATAATTAGTTTATTTTTTGACAGTCCTCTCTTCCTGGCATGCTCCCCTGCCCCAGCGTGTCTCGCTAATGAACAGCTCCGATGCGTTCGGCAGCTCGGCCCTGCCTGGTGCTCGGTGTCCGAGGTCAATTTTGCGGGTTTCTGAGCAGAGCGATTAAAGTCTCCCACCCACAGGATCTCCCCCAAAGAAGAGGAGGGTCACCAAGGTCAGCACAGCTTCTGGCCATTCAGCTGGGATGGTCAGCAGTGGCTGAGGGTAAGTTCACGAAGCGGCTCGTCTGCAGGTGGAGGGTCACAGGAGGTGCTGGGGGTTTATTGGACTGGTGCTACTGGACAAAAAAAAAAAGTCAGGACGGGTCTGGCTGTGTGTAAGCAAAGGGCCTATACCCGGGCAAAAAGAGAAGGCAAAATTGAAACAAAAAGACTTCTCAATGTTGAATTAAAACTGGAAATGACCAAGCACTGGTTTTTACCAGCTGGTTGTGGGTCTGAGCTGGGGAACTAGGAGCAAAATCTCTGCCTTGTTAACAGTGCTCCGGGTCGCTGGTCTACCCAGTAACGCCCAAGCCAATAAATAAAGACCTGGGAAGTCTTGTTAAATGGAGGTGGTTGCCTGGAAGATCTGGGCTTGGTACAGCAACCACAAGCAGTGTTCTCTAGGGTACAGTAATGCAGAAGGTGATAAATGATCCTTAATGTCAAACGCGCATCAGATTGAGTAGGAGGAGCTTGCCCTTGTCATAAAATGGTTTGTGCAAGAGCAGCACTGGCTGAACGTGGCCGCGCGCTTCCCGGTGAGTTTGTGAACGAAGCAGAGTGGTTCATCAGTGGTCTGCTGTACGCTGGCAGGTCCGCTTCCCTTCTTTTCTGACTGTTGGTCTGTGGTTTGCTCTGTAAGACCCGGATCTGGTTTTTTGCACAGGATATAGGTCCTTAAAATTAAAAGGTACGTGGTTTTGAACTTCTTTATCTTGCAAGCGTAGACAATGGGGTTCATGGCAGAATTGGCATGGGATAACACGATTCCCAAGTACATCAAGTACTGGGGGATCTGACACTTGGGGTAAAAATAGCAAACACAGTTTATAATGCACAGAGGTAACCAGGATATTGCAAACAGGAAGAGAACAAGCGCTAGAGATTTGGCTATCTTGAACTCCTGTCCATAAAAGGCTCCTGCCCCTCTCCCACTGGCTGTACCTTGACCCATCTTTGTCCGGATGATGTGGAAGATGTCAATGTACAGAGCACACATGATGAGCAGAGGGACAAGGGCCCATGTGAAGAAGCCAAAATATACCATGTAATCCATCCTCATCACAGAGATAAATTGACACCTGAGGATGTCGGAGGGTCGTGATGCTGCGTTGTTCCATCCAAACATGGGGACTAGTCCCACCAGCAGGGACACAGACCAGCACAAACCCAGTGCCCACCAAATTCTTCTCTCTGTGGTGATTATTTTATATCTGTTGGGGAAGAAATGCCAGGCTGTGTTAAATGCAAGTGTTTAAAATTGAGGATGGTTTCAAAAACTCGCATGTTCAGATACTACAGGTTCAGTGTCACAAAACAGAGCATTAACTTTTTTGGGGGGAGCAAAACCTTTTTTGAGACAAACACTAACTCTTCATTTGTAACAGTTACTTTGCAGCACCCATAAGAAGAACTAAGCGTAACTTATTCTCTTTATAATTGGATGTTTTCAGCTATTTCATTCCTTGTTTCTTTATGATCTTGGTGCTCCTCTTGCATGCGTACGGCTTATCTGCTATTAGCAGACCTATCTTATTTCTCAGCCTCCTTGGGTGTACCTTACTCTTTACATTTGGCTTTTGTAGAACCAAACTCATCTTTGACTCTTCAGTTTGATAGGTCCTCTCCCCATAAAAAATTAGACTTCTTTCATGCTCGAGGTTATGCTTTGCATTTTTATCTTACGTACTTCTCCGTTCAGATGGGAAAAGTGAAGGGCTTCTTAAGCCAGCCTGTATAAGTCTTTCATTTATTTTGTATTTTCAGCAAACACTAAAAAGACTTTTCTTTAAAGGACTAGGGAACCCAAAGAAGCCTCTGGTACTCTTAGCATCCTGCGCGGTTAACACACCAGCTGAAGAATTCAGCTGCTTGACCACAGATGATTCCTGTGGCTAAATTCTGAGCAGCAGTACCACTGAGCTGTATTGACCCCCGATAACAACCCCCCGGGCTCTGTCCGCGCTGCGTTAACTGCAGGGACGGGCTTCTGCTCTAGAACGCTCATCTCAGGTGGGCTTTTAGACACGGGTATTTTCTCCATCTACAAGCATGCATTTGAGTATTTGTTAGAAAAGGGCCAAGCTAAGGAGGAGGCAGCCATGGGGCATGGGAAAGCTGGCAGCAGCGAGGCGGTGGAGGGGCCTATGGTGGCCCAACGCTCACCTGGTTGGGAGCTTCACTCGCAGGTACCTGTCAATTGCGATGGCCAGGAGGGAGAGGATGGACGCGGTGGTGAAAACAACCATCAGGCAGCACATAAACAGGCAGGCGTAGAAGTGGACGCTGATGCCCAGACTCACCACGATGGCCAGGGGTATGACGAGGATCCCCACCGCAATGTCAGCCAGCGCCAGGGAAACGATGAAGTACAGAGTCGTGTTCCGAAACGTCGAGTTCAGCTTCACCACCCAGATGACCAGGGTGTTACCCAAAGCGGCAAACAAAGCAACCAAGCACTCGGTACCAATGTAGATCCCATCCAGGCTGCTCAGCGCCTGGCTGGCGTTCGGCATGGCGAGCTGCTGGAGATGCTCCCACCCTGCCTTGAGCTGCAGAAGGGAGCATGGGCATCGAAGGCAGTGCGTGGGATTCGTCCTCGCTGTGTGCAGTTGTTCCAGTGGCTGTCTGACGCGCAAACCTCTTCCTGTATTTCACGCCCGTGGCACCCAGGCAGCCAATCAGCTGTTGACTTTCCACAGAGCTGCAAATGCCTTAGCATCCAGGAGACGTTCCCTCTCTGGACGCATCTCCCGAAGCTCGCAGCATCCCTTCAGCAGCCTGAAAGGAAAGTACTTTAGAAAGCTAGTTTGAAGGAGAAAAATGGAAAAGCTCCCCCGAGCCTGCTTACTAGCCATCAGTAGAGAGATACTTTTACTGCTTCCTCTTCCAAACCACGGTTTTAGAAGTGAGAGAACTGCGACCAGAGCTGACTCTGCAAAGCTGCCACTTATCAATGTAGATAATCGCTCTCTGGTCACTATAGGAAATGAAGCAGTTCAGGGGCGGTTTGAAGGGTGTTCTGTCAAATTTCAATACTAGGTTTAATTTGAGGTATACCATTTCAGTCAAGTCCCTGAGGTGGCCAAAAAATGCTCTTTACTTGGATTTTTCTCAGTCCGAAGAAAACACTCATAATGCAGGTGATGGTTTTAGAGAGTGTCCTCATTTCTGCTAGAAATCCGTGTGACGACCAACCAAGGCATGTTCAGAGAGCGGCATACTTTCCTGGGCTTTGTTTATGGAAGACGGAGAAACTGAGGAAAGGTGTGGGAAGTGATGGGGAGTAGCGGGGAGAGGGTGTGAAAGCTGTGATCCTCCCGCTGCGGTGAGCCCGGCAGCGCCTGGTGCCTTGCTCCTGGACATGGGCCTGTGGTGGAAGAGCTGCTCCCGCTTCAGATGAAAGCAAGAACAGATGTGAACATGTGAGCCGGTGTCAGCCTGCGAGTCGCAGGGTGTCCTGGCTCTGGGGCGAGTGAGGGGCGAGCAAAGGGCGAGCGAGCACGGAGGTGGATGGTGCTGTAATTAGTGTGAGGAAGCCTTTAGCAAACACGGGTAGTATTTGGTTTCTCGGACACCAACTCCTCCATCTCTTCCATCCAACTTTCTGGCAAAACTGAGGATGGGGAAGTGAAATCAGCCTAGGAATAGAGAGAGCCAAAAATAAATGAAACTTCTCTATTCCCTGCTGTCAAAAGAGTTGGGCGAATCCTGCTTCCTTGAAATGATGTAAGTGCTTCTTGCTCCCTGACTGGAGGGTGTTTTGGTAGAATCGCTGCTGGGCAGGGGTGAGCTCTCTCCGGACACTCCCAGTCTGCGCTTGGCCGTGCTGGTTTTCTAAGGGGATCTGACCCAGGTTTTCTGTGAGTACAGGAGATAAATCTCAGGAGAGCCACATGAAGGTCACAGCTGGGATGCATGCGAGGCTTTTGTATGCTGAAGGAGTTACTTGGGGAAGTAGCCGGGAAGGAGCGCGCAGCCGGCGCTGCGCAGCTCTGAGCAGACATGGGAAATGTCTGTGTCCTCCTGGCTGCCAGCCCTGCTTGGGCAAGTGCCCTCCCTGCTTCCTGCGCTCGCTGTGCGTCTCCACGCTCGGCCTCAGCTGCCAGCTTCCTTTTTCTGTCATCTGCTCCTGGGGCTGAGGCCAGATCCCTCTCGTAGAGACAGCTCCTGCAGCGCTGAGTATCGGGGACCTTACTGGGGCTACCCTCCGTGCTGCTCTGCTGACGCAGGTCAAACGTACCGGTATTCCCGAGGAAAGGATTTGACCCTGCACCTCTGGGTTCTCGTTTCAAAGGCATCAGTGACCATGTAGACGTTCCCATTTGAAATATCAGACGCTGCTAAGGACCAGCTGCACAGAACTGTGCCTCCCTTGAATGAGACCAGCCAGAAATGTTTGCTTAAAAGCACAAGTTTCTAAATATTGTAGTTCTTTTTTCTGAAGAATCGAATCTAACATGCCTGGTGCTTCTTGCCAACCCACGTACAGGGCAGCGGTCAAGAAGAAAAGGACACGTGTAATTCTGCTGGCTCGTGTCTGTGCTGGTGGGGCTGGTCCCCGTGCTGGGGTGGAACCAGCGCATGGGAACCCAGCTACATCCCGTGTTGCTGTTTGGCTGTGATGAGAGTGGATTTTGTTGTGTGTTTCAGCTTCTACGCCTGGACCCTCTTCCCTTGCTCATCATGTGTGCCCTCTACACTATGTGGATAAAATCAAGCCTGAGCTTGGCAAGTCCTCCAGGAGGAGGAACAGTTTGTGAGAAGGAATACTCAATACTCAAAAATTAAGAAAAATCTGGCCCTCATCCTCTTCTTGTTCACAATATCTGGGCTGCCCCTGGGCATCCTGAACTGCATTTCATACTTCTGCCTGTCCCGCAGCCCCTGATGTCCCTGGGCACCCTGCTCTCGTGCCAGCTCAGCCATGAACCCCCCTGTGCCTTCAAAAGTACAGAAGTTAGAAGGAACAGACACTTTCATTCTGAGGACTTACATCCTGCTCCAGAAGTCAGTCGGTTATTTCTAGCAGAGCTGGGAGTGGGCATTGCCTGAGCTGTGGGCATTGCCTGAGCCGTGCCCGGCTCGGTCTGGGCTGGATACAGCCGCTGAAACGGTGTGAGAGCAGCCAGGCTGGGGTGAAAACGGCACAGACACGTTTCCCCGATCGTGTGTTCTGGAGAAACCATCAGGCATCTCTCTCTGTGTTCACCTAAGGAAGCGCTGGGCAATGTGATGCCGGGCTCAGTTTTCCAGCTATTCCAGAAAAATTCCTTTGCGCTTCTGAGGCAAAAGGTGTTAGAGGTTTGGAACCGAGCGGCAGCTCAACAGGGGAGTGCTGGGTGAGAGTGGGGAGAGCTGAGAGTGGGTCCTGCTGCCGGCTGCTTTGCTCTGTTAATAAAAAGCACGACTGTGCTCTGGGGCAGGCGGTGGGCTTTGGCAGAGCCTGGCTCCAGACAGCACCTCCTGGGAAGTGGCAGCAGGTTCCCTGCCGGTCCAGGTCCCAGCTGGTGCCTTGACAAGATGCAGAGTCTTCCTCACCCTCCTGAGGTATCCTCTTCCCAAGCCCCAGCCTCTTCTCTTGGGCTGGCCCAAAGGTTTCTGCAGCTGCAGGGAGAGCTGGGGCAGGAGCCACCTCAGCCTGGCCATGACCTGCAGCACAGGGCTCGACAGGAGAGCTGACACCAGCCTCTGGCACCACTCTTGCTCCTGCTAAGGCTCTCCCTCTTGGAGAATTTGCTTTGTCTTTTCAGCTCTGTTTAAAGAAACTGTTCCTCAAATTGGTGGAGCTACAAAGAAATGCTCTGGCACGTGGCCATGGAACAAACCTCTCTGTAAGTGCTAAGGTGCTGGAGGATGTAACACGAAGCTGGACCCTGGCTGCCAGATTTCTGGCTGCACAAAATGCAGCACCGCAGAATGCAGCCAGGAGGACCCAGGCTGGGGTGGGGGGCTCAGGGGCTGGTTGCTGGGTGCTTCACGGTCTGAAAATACTGTGACCTGGCTCAATGGGGCAGCAGCACCCACTGGTGGAAAGGTGCTTTGTAATGGGAGGAAAACAAGCAGCCTCTGCCCAAGGCTGTGTTTGCACCAGCCCATAAAATGTCATAGCGTTAGACCATCCCACGGCTTTTTCTTAGAAGGCAGGTGCTTTCTCATGGGAACACTGTCTCTGTCCAAAAGATGTCCACAAAGCTGGCGGTTCTACCAGGGCACAGGCTGTTGGGTTTCTTTCTGTCTGTGCTTTTCAGCAGCTGTGGACTGGAGATGTGGTCAGAAAAGGGCCTGTCTTCAGCAAGTCCATGTGCCTACGTAGGTGCGTGAGCTGGGAGTGGAAACCTGCCGCTGAGCAGAGGGAAGGGGTCTTGCTTCGGACCCAGACTGTGCCGTACCCTGAGCCCAGGTTTCCCAGGCTGTAGGTGAGGTGAGAAATGCTTCATCAGCTCATGTCACCTCCCTCGAGGGGCTGCTGCAGCTCTTACTGCCAGAGGATGAGACCATCGCCTTCCCAACAGGTACACAACTAATCCGCGCCTTCCTCGCCCCAGCTTCCTGGCCTTCTACAGGGAAATAAAAGACCTGAAGGACAAAAGCCCCTTGGGCCCAACCCTCGCTGATGCCCCTGAGCCCAGCTGAGCTGCACCTGCCCTGCCCGGGGCCAAATCGGGGCGTTTCCACCCAGTACCCCCTGTTCCCTCCGGGTTCCTGCCAGGGCAGGCACAAGGTGCACTTATTTTCTTCAGATGTTTCCTCCGCCAGGCAGCATCTGTTTCCTGTCCTAAATATGAAGGAACCAGGCTGCTGCGACTCCTCCCTCACCCAAGGAGGACGAGCTGGTGCCATTCCTCTGCCCTGCTCGAGCGCGGCTTCGCCCCCAGCCCAGGGATGCTCCGGGTGCTGCATCCTTCCTGTGGCCCCGCATCCTTCTCCTGCGGGCACTTGGCTCTTCTCCCCCTGCCCTCCTTCAGCCCCAGCCTCAGGAAGCACCGAGCTGGAGGCTTCTACAGCTTGCAAAGTGATTAAACACCCCCTGCAGAGAGGAGCCAAATGGGGCCGGAGCGTGGGATCAGGGAGCATTTTGGCCTGGAAACCAGCTCTGCCCTCCCCTTCCCACTATTTATTTACAGGCATCCAGCCCCGGATCCCGACCAAAGGGCTCCCTCCTTTGCTCCTGTACCAAACCGCTCTCCCGTAAGCACACGCTGTGCTCCCGCCGAGAGGCTTAGGGGAACATATGGCCAAGCTCCGGGCGCGGAGCTCTGCACATCGGTGCTGACAATCCTCCGCTTATCGCTGCTGATGGCTGTGCGCGCTGTGTGTGCACATAAATATAGGCTGCCGTAGCATATAATCCTTCTGCTAGTTGTGTCGCGGCGGTTGGAGTATTTGGACGCCTTTGCTGCCACAGACAGTGATGTTTTCTCATGCAAGCGGCTGTGATTTGAGGCAAGCCGCCTCGCGCAGGCCGATAAAGCTGGCAGCAGGAGGGACTGTGAGTAAGAAGGATCAGGCTTGGCTGCGCGGGGGGGCCAGGTTTCATTTTTCCATTCCTTGATGGTATTTGGTGGGCATCACCCACGGAGTAAAGGCAGAGAGTCTGTTGGACATCTCAGCATCTGCTCCGGGCCAGCGGGAGGATGATGTGGATTTGCTGCAACACTAAACTACCTGCCTGCGAGCGGGTTGCAGCTGGAGGAAGTTTGTGAGCCAGCAATTTAAGGCTTTGGTTTAGATTAGGATTGGAAGGTGTATTTTTAGATCATGTAATTTAGCTGAGGCGGCGGAGCTCTGCGGAGAAGGTGGCTGGAGGAGCAGCCCGTGCCCGGGGCAGGTTGGGCTCTGTGCTGGGGCAGCTCCCACGTGGCACAGCCCAGGGATGTCCTAGTTCGATGGGGTTAAACAGCATTTCGGATCCTGGTCCCTCAGCGCTTGATGGATTTGCCATTTCAAGGCTGTAGTCAGCTTGCTCTGTTCTTGGATGGCTCCAGCGAAAGGCTTCCAGCTATTCCCCAAGGGTCCTCCTACATCCTGGTGAGATAAGGATCAGGAAGGGAAGGTCTATCTGCAATCTCAGCTGTGGCTTTGAGCACAGATTCCCTCCTCACGCTGGAGGTGGATGGGAGGAGAACAGATTTGCTAGAAAAGAAACAATTTCTAAGTGACACACAGATGCAGGGGAAAAAAATTTAAATCCCATAACAATGATCTTATCGAGTGAGTCAACACCAGTGACAGCGTGTTTGTTCTGGTGGGGCTGTGAAACAGGGAGAAGCAGCAGCCGGGGCTCGGGGCTTTGAGGCACCAGCATCCCGCACTTTCAGTCTCTCAGTTCTCTTTCCTTACTTCTGCTCCTGTTCCAGGAGGTGTGGAGGACGGGTGGTTTTTTTTCTAGGACTTTAACGTTTGACTTAGAAGGAAAAACAAAGCAGCAGCTCATAGACCAAGAGGTGGTGAATGGGGAGAGCTGTCCTGCCTCTTCCCTGCCGCGAAAGGAAGCGAAAGCAAAGCAGGGAGAGGATGTGAATGTGAAGCAGGGTCACAGCTGGTCTAACAGAGAGTGGTTGTGGCCTGGTGAATAACGAGCCAGATTGAGTTTGGAGCCTGGCGCTGGTGACCAATGTAATGTCACTGCCCTGTGCCTCAGTTTCCCCACCCATGGAAAAAGAAGGGTCAATCTGGTCTTGGCAGAGTGCTCTGTGTGCTGGGAAGGGTTGAGTAGCAGCAGGGTCTGGTCCTTTTGGTTTCCTTCTGAAACTTCCCATTTGGGCTTCATTCCACCCGTCCCTTCGGAGGCGGGGGCATGGCAACGTTTGAAAACCACCGTCGGTGTTTCTCACAGGTGGGAAAACCTGAAGAAGGCTCTGCCCCGGGACACACACTGTGCTGAAAGCCACAGTCCACTCTCCATAGGATCCAGATTTTGTTGCAAAGATGATTTCAACCCCTGTCAAAAGCAATTTGTCAGCAGAGAATCAGATCTGGAAAGCTCTTCTTCCCTTCCACATCCCGCTCCCTGGGCTTGAACGGTGCTGGAAGTTGGGGGATTTCTCCTGGTGACTCACCCGCCAGAAAAGGTGCAAATGTGCGTGTGCCGCTGACTGCTCTCCGGTGCAACAGCAGCGCGTAGTGCTGAGTCTGGGCTGGCCCTGGGTGTTATTTAAAGCAGAGTGGCAGAGCTAGGGGTGTGTAAAGTGCAGGATGGGATGAGACCAGCGGTGGCTGGAGCTGGCAGATGGTGTGGGATGTGCTGGTGCACCGGTGGTGGCACGTGTGACCACAGCCCACAGTACGTGTGACCGCAGCCCTCCAGGGCAGCCTTAGCCCAGGCTCTGACAGCGGGAGAGGTCAGCGTGGTAATAAAGGGCATTAATGCCGTGAGGACCACGGTAGTGCTGGGATAACCTGCATCACTGGTGTTCTCTCTGTATTTTAATTCCTGGGAGCCAGCGATCTGTGGCTTTGCCTGATTTCTCAAGGAGCACGCGTGGTGACCTGGTCTTCCCCACCAGTTTGACACTGTGAGTGGGACTGGAGCAACCAGCACAGCTCCAGGGCTTCAGAGGGCACTGCGCTGGGGATGAGCAGACGCCAACAACCTGCCGACTAAAACACCCTTATTGCTAATTTGTAGGATATTCCGAACTTGGCTCCAGACTCCCGTGGGTGAGCAGGGAGACTGCCATGAGATGTGTCCTGCCCGGTGCGTTTGCAGCTCCCCTGAGCTGGCTGCCAGCTCCTGCCCCACAGCTGCTGTAAGAAAAGCTTCGCTCCTTTTAAGTCCAGGGGCCAGAAAATCTCACCAGCAGCCGTGTCCTTGTATGGGGATGGCATCATCCCTTCCCCGGGATGGAGCTCACCGCAGCCGGCCACGCTCGCCGCCCTGCGCCTGGGCCAGGAGATGCTGCTCCAGAAGTGAAACCTGCAAGAGCGGGAGTGGTTTTGCTCGGCTGGCTTATGAGGCTTTGGATTTTCAACCTCCCGAAACCTGGGTGTATCTGTTTGCTCCTCTTGTTGGGCTCGCTGGGGAGCGCAGGGCGATGGGGCTGCCAGACCAGTCCGGCGCGGTGGCTTTGCCCACCAGACAGCAGGGACGCGGCTGCTGCAGCTTTGGGACAGCTCCTGGTTGTCAGCCCCTGGATCCCCAAGTACAAACAGGGTGGGAACGCAGGGGCAGGGGCTTGGAGGAGTGATATTTCTGTGTGTTTCAGAATGAACTGCATTATTACAGGAGTTTTTATGGTTTTCTTCAGGCGTGGCTATGGAGAGGTGAAGCCACAGTCAGGGCAGAGCAATGGGCATGGGACCGCAGTTGGTGCCAAATCCACTCACCCACATGCCAATGACCTTTCCCATCCCTTGGGATTCCCCCCAGTTATCCCGCTCTCCCTGCCCGAGGCTGTTCCCTTCTCTCAAAGTACCCCAGGGCCATGAGTGAGGTCCCAGAGGCGCTTCTCCAGCTTGTTGCGCAGTGATACAGAGACGTCGCCCATCGAGTGACAGCAGTTTTGAGCACTCACCTCCCGTGTAACGTGGGAAGAAATCACGTCCCCGTTTCTACGCACAAGCCTTTCTGTGGGGCTGTTACCAGGCTCCCGGCCGGCACTCGGTGCCTGCCGCACCCGCCGCCGCCGGGGACCCTTCTGCACGGCACTGAGCTTCCCGTCCTCGCTCTTCGCTCGAGGTTGTTTTAAAATTCCATTAAAATAGCATAAAATAAATCACGGGGAGATGAAAGGGAGGTTGGAGCTGGCAGGAGGCTCTTTAAAGAGGCACTATTTATACAAGTTGTCCAGCCGACGCGAGAGAAACTGTTTTGACGTTTTATAAACTCTTCTGCTGATAATTTTGCATCTAAGTATGGCAAGGCTGAGGGAGGCAGAATGGGCTGAGACGCCAGAGCCAGGGGACTGAGCTTTCCTCCCAGCTCTTACTTTTGACCACCAGCAAATTATCTAACTGCAGTGGACTGCAACTTCCAGTAGCCTCTTTCTCTTAAAAGAGAGAGGGAGGAAAGTGCTGTTCCTCAGAAAACCCCATTTAGTAGCTTCTCTGTGTTGGTTTATCTCCAGCAAGAGCTGAACGGCTCTACCATCAACCGCAATAAATAGATGTGCTTAATATGGGGTCATGGAATTATTCTTAATTTTAAATGTTTAGCTGCTTCTCTGCCTACAACTGTCCCGGATGAGGTGCATATTAAAGAGGTGTCCACAGAGACTGCAGCTGGGCTCTAAAAGCCCTTCAGGAGCGAGCAGTACTCAGAGTCCTTCAGCAGAGGTCTGCAAAGCATTAGCTCAATTCCTAACAACACACGCCTGCCTGCCTCTGTCCCGAGTGAAAATCCAAAGTTAAGACAAATGATTGAAGATGCAGACTCTTCGATCCAGCATCCAACTGAAGGCATGGCCCTTTGTTGTCGTTTAAAAGGCCATTACTGCCTGCTGAAGAGCACTGCTGGCGCCTTTGCCCTGGCTGCTTTTCAAGTTAGACAATTATTTTCAGCCTCTCCAAACTCTTGGTGTACTTGCCCAGAGTTCACCCTCCGTTCCGCCCATGCCCAGTGGTGCCATGGGCTGGACAGGGACCGTTGCCTTCGTCCAGGCAGCTGCAGAGTGAAACGATGGTGCTGCAGCTCGTGAAGGTGCAAGATGGACATCATATGCCGAATGTTAGCTTATTACCAGTAATAGAGCTGGTAATGCCTTGTTTCTGCCCAAGGAGGGACTCGTGTGAGGCAGTGGGGCCTTATAGCTACACAAATATGGGCACAGTGTGAGAAGCGCGCAGAGCTCGGGCTCTCTCCAGGCAGGGACACAAGCTCCAGGTGGCTCCTTCCACCCTGTGCTTCCTCCAAGCCACGTGGCACGTGGGGCTGGTGCTGCTGAAGTCCCCGCGAGGCAGTGAGGAGTATCTAGGGGGTCCAGTTGAGTCCCATTACCCCTTTCTCAGGTCTCTCCATCCCCCTGGCCATTCCCCTTTCCCAGGTCCCCTCCTGCAGCTGCAGGGAGCCCAGCGGGATGTCACCCACCTCAGGACCTGAGGATCTCTGTGCTGGGACCAGCAGGACTTTGGCTGCCACATGAGAAAAGGCTCTAGATGTGCCTCGCTCCATCCTTCACCTTCCCCCGGGGCCTGGCTTCTCACCTGTCATGTTTTGTGGAAACCTCCTGCTGTGGGTGAGTATTCCAGGATGGGGAATATCCTTGTGTAATTTATTTATGAAACATGAGTCACTCCCTGACTGCCACTCATGGACCAATTCATCATTGTCAGCATGATTACTTGTGGAGGGGGAGCTTGTATTTCTCCTGGCTGTCTTTTAACTGCTTTTTTTCCTGCCTTTAGTTCTCTAATCGAACCAAAGTCTTATTTATAGTATGGCCATTTATGTCTGGGTAAGCCCAGAGTGGCCCCAATGGCTTAAAGGGATTTACTCTAGATTTACTGGGGTGTAATGAACAGAGGGATTTGGTCCTGCGGCCACACTAATCCTCTCCCTGGTGGAAGCAGAGGCTTTCCCCGAGGAACAGTAATTCACATAGAAATGAAGGAATGAAATCCCACAGGCCCTTTTTGAAGGGGTGAGGAGCTGATGGCTCCAAAACCAGAGAGGTGCAGGGGTCCCGCTGCAGGGTGTCTGCAGGGCTGGTGCTTCCCATGTCCCCAGGCCCCCGGGGTGTCCCCAGGCCCGCGGGGTGTCCCCACGCAGGCTCCCACAGCTGCAGCTCTCTCTTGCTGGTCTCTTCAGCATGGGCTCTGCTGGGAAATTCCGTCCCGCTCTGCAGTAGCACATGTCGGTGCGGCTCGGAGCAGAGAAGGCTCGAGGCTCGGTGTCCATCTCACACAACCTGCAGCAGTCACCAAGGAAGGTGCTGGGGAGGAGGAAAAGCCGTTGGGTCGTTGTTTGATCAGAGATGCTACTGAAAACAAACTGTTTTCAGGGAGCTGGTGCTGAGAGGGTACAAAGTGCCCGGAGCCTCCCTGGGAGCTCGGCTCCGTGCCGGAGCAGCCTCTGCAAACAGGAAGATGAGCCGGAGGCAGCCGGGCTCCGGAGCCTGCCAGGGTCCAGGGTTACCAGGGAGGCTCTTTAGGAAGGAAGTGTTGTTTATACCTTTTTATTTTTAATTTATGTATATTTGGATCCAGCTCTTTCCATGATGGACGGCAGAAAGCGAGGCCTCTTTTGTTCTACAGTTAACTCAGAGATGTTATTTGGTTCCTTGGGGGAGAAAAAGGGGGTTATTTTTCTTTACTATTTGCAAAAAACCACACCCAGATCTCTGATTGTAGCAGAAAACTCAGCTTTTCTAATGACACTCATTGCCAAGATCGCTGGCCCGATTTTGGGGGGAAAGAAATCATTCTTAAACATTTGCTCTGATGCACAGTTTTGGAGTCCCATAACGATGTATCTGGAGTCTGCACGTAAGACAGGTTAGCGCTGGAGGAATCACAACGCACTTACTCAACAGCAGAAGGGAATTTAAACCGAGTGCATTGCTGGCTAAATCATAACTCAACATTTGTTACTGATTTAGTACCTGTTCTCTGCAGCGCTACAGCACATCAGGGCCCCGGGAGGAGCTGCGAGGTGACGGGATGTCTTGATGGGAGGTTGGATGGCACAACTATTACGTTGTTTTGCTGAAGGAGAAACATGGCAAATGCACATCTGGAAGGATGGTGAGATGAAGCTTTAGGGTTTCCAGCTCCTCAGCTCCTCGCCGTTTCCGCTCTGCTTCTAACGCGTGGGCTGGGGAGGGGATGAAACTGCTGAGTTGGGCTTTGCTCATTTGGCAGATGGGAAATGCAAATCGCGCTCGCTCAGGGTTTCTGTGCGGGGATGGAGCGGGGAGAGTCCATGAGCCTGCCCAGGAGCACGCCAGCAGGAGTGGGACCAGTGTGAGCTGGGCACGGGAGGGTACCTGAGCTAGGAGCTGGGCTGGACACAGATAAATAGAGAGAGATAGATAGATAGATAGAAACTGCCGTTATGAGGTGGTGGGATGAAGTCCATGCAGCACGGTGTTTGCATCGCCCCAGTCCCAGCTGTGATCATGTTCTCCAGGAGGGCCGGCTCCTGCATCTCTGGAGCTGGTCCCCATCCCCAAAACTCAGTGCTTGGCTGTGGGTCAGAACGGGGAGAAGAGCTGTGCCCAGGGCAGACAGACCCATTTCCAACCGCTGCCCCTTTTTGCTGCACACCAGCGAGTGTTTGATTCCCCTTATCATGCACAAATCAAATTTGCAGAGGAAATCCTGTCCCCCCTTGCCTGCCTGGCATCGGCCTGACCTCGTGCCAAGCTCTGCAGCAACTGAGGCAGGAAGGGTTTCCAGGGCAGCCCCGTTACCACCGGCCCGATGAGCTCGCGGCCAAGGGTTTGTGGCAGATAATGCCACGCAAGGATGAATTGCAGGGCCACAGGTTCCTTGGTTACCCAAGGCAAACATGGTAATCGGCTCTCAAAACAGTAAAGCCACTGACAAAGAGGCAATTTATGGCCACCTTGAGCTGCAGCCTGAAAGGCTCCGGGGAGCAGAGGCTCAGAAGTGTCATTCGAGGCCTTTGCTGGAAGCAAACCCGCTCCAGACCCAGCTTTCTAAGGCCGGGAACTCACAGCCCTGCCTGCACCCCGTGGGTCTGGCCCAGCCGTGCTGCGGCACATCTCTGCGTCAGCATTTGTGCTCTGAAGGGTGGAGAAGCACAGCTCTCACCAGCAGCCCCCAGGAGCTGCTGGTCCAAAGGCCAAAGGGCTGCTTCTCGCTCTTGCTGTGAGTTCCTCTGGCTCCAGCTCCCATGTGCCGTGTGATCTTCTGCCATCCAAAACCACCTTGCCCACGCCGTGCCCTTTTCCCGGGTGGGTGTTTCGAAGTGGCAGTTACCTCATTTTTAACATCCCCTAGCGCAGTTCCAGTCTTTTCAAGGGTCAGCCCAAGAGATTTGCAGGGCTGCTGGCTCTTCTCTCCCATGTTTTCACACACAGTTTGAAGCATGGACCAGGACCCGCTCCATCCATGTGTGCTGGCTCTCTGAGGCAGCTCTACCTGCCATGGGCTTGCTCGTGGCCAGGTGAGTGGGAAGCTCTTCTCCTCCTCCTCACTGGCACAGAGGCTGTGGGGTCAGGACTACAGCCTGTCACCAGTGCTGGGGGAGTATTGGCTGGGTTTGGAGTGGAAATAGCTCCAGATCAGAGCTCCAGGTCCAAACCCACCATAACTGATGTCCTTGCTCAGCCAAAAGCATCCCAGATTTGACAGGGTGATGGTGGTGGGCCAGCAGCACCGAGGCTTGCTCTGTAGGGATTTGAGGCCACGGCACAAGTCACCATGCACAGAGGAGATGTGGTGACACTGGAAGAACCACACTGAGAACATTTCTTAGCAATTGCAAGATATTAGTCATTCTCACTCTGCATCAAACCTCAATGGAAAAACCCTGTGTGTGGGCTGTGACACCTGCCAGCTGGGAAGGCTCCTGGTGAAGCAGCAGAAATGACCAAGCCCCAGCAGAACCTGTATTGAAGAGCTGCTGCCATCCCACTGGCATCAAAGTGGTTGCAGCAGCGTGCCTGGAAGATCCCAGCCAGAGCAACTGGGAGGCCATGGAGGGCACATCCTCAGCTCCCGGCCAGCAGGCAAGCTCCAAGTGCAGGCTCAGCGTGGTGGTGCTGGAGCCTGCACAGGGATGGAGGACACGGAGCAGAGCGGATGAGCAGAGGAGCCGCTGGCGGGGCTGGGGAGCCCTGGGTCCTTCTCGGGGACGTGCCCCAGCAGCAACACGGCGGTGACAGGAGCCATCAGCAAGAACCCGTCAGTCTGGTATGTGGACCTCACCGCAACATGCGGCACAGGCAGTAAAACAAGCGATCAAATGGCCTGATACTGCTGCGGTTTCTGTACTGCTGGAATTACAAGTGGAGGTTTGTGTTATTAAGGTAATTCTAAGAACTGGCCCCGGCCACCCCATGAGCTCGGTACACATTCTGGTGTATCAAACAGGCAGTTCTTGGGAGGCTTCCTGGCTGTTTTCCTTTGT
>JAVSBS010028505.1:23970-42010 GCA_033124195.1 Coracias cyanogaster | reverse complement strand
CACCTGGGTGAGGGCAGAGCCACAGAGCCACAGGTGGTCCAGGTTCTGCCTCTGGCAGTTGCCCACAACTCAGGCCCCAACACTTCAGAAACCAAACCAAACCCACCCCTGTGCTCAAAAAAGGAGGTCTCACATTAGATAACTTATTAGCCAACTCATGTTAAATGACAGTGATTAGACAACTCTTGTTTTATCTGTGGTTGGAAGCTTGAACTGTCACAATTCATTTATCTGCTTGATGGGCAGGGATGGTTAGAGAAGAGGTTATGCAGCCTCTTCCCTGTCATGTGACACATGGCATGCATCCTGCCGAATTATTGCAATAGGGAGGGAGCTAACATACCTTTTTCACATACACACTTTGTAGCTAACCTACACCTAGAAGTAGGTGCCTTTCAACAGGAAGATAGGACTCAAACACATCATATAAATTAGGGAATTATTTAAGGGTCTTTTGGGATTCATATAAGTGCAGAATTTCATCAGTCTTCTAAAATAATGCTCAGAAGATTGCTTTTTCCAACAATAACTCTTAGCCTAAAGAACAAGAATAGCAAGAGAGCAATATCATATGTGTTGCCTGTACTGCCATTACATATTATATCTGTTACCAGGAGTAGATCTGGTGAATGCTATCAGTATATAGCATCAATGATAAGTAACCATTCTTGTGATGTTTTGACTACCCAGGAACTTGAGGAGTTAAGAACAGTTTTTACTGAAGGATGTAAAGTATGCTGTTCCTTCTGGTTTCTTTTTTTTTTTAATTTACTTAAATGAGCTTAGGGACTTTCCTATTCTGAGGGCAGTAGTTTCAGTTTATCTGGTCTGTTCCTTTCTTGGCAGAGACATACTGTGAGAAGAGGATGCTTGTCATCGTCAAAACCTATTGTATTACACTAGCTGGTGATATCCCACAATAGATTCTGCAGAGTGTTTCAGAAATCAAGCTTTCAGATATCTCAGTAGGCTGCTGAACACAGCCTAGTAGCCCCACTTGTTAACTTTCTTGATTTGAGCTTGGTACCTGCAGCATATTAGAAGCCAGACATCACCAGCTTCTTTACAGGATTTGTGTGTGAAGGGGATGAGAGGAGGAAAGAGGAAATGACAAAATCCCCACAAATAATAAGATAGAAAACCCCCACAAAGCATCCAGAAAAGCACTCAGAGAAACAGAAGAAGTGAATACAGTTAACAAGCATGAATTGTGCAATGACAGACAGGAGAGGAGTGTTGGACAGCAGAGTCCATGTAAATTCTGAAGGACAAGTTGACACACAATAAATGGTATTCTGAAAGGGATGTGCTGTCGTCTTCTCTCTTCTCCTGCATCAGGTAATATCACAGGTGGCTGACTAAAGCACAAGGGCTACCATCAGATATCATTAGACCTCCATGCCTCACTGTAGGAGCCCCATAGCCACAGGGGCTCCACAGCCCTTCTCCAGAGATGCATTTGGACCCCAGGGCTCAGAAGGGATGTTGCATGTGTTGGGTATAGGACTTTCTGGCAGTTTCACAGGTGCTCAGAAGATGGGCCAGATGAGCAATCACAATGCTGAGCACACAGCCAAGTCCAGGTCAGATCCCAGAGGTGTCTCACAGGTGCCCTACAGTGCCCTTGCCCTGGGAAGAACACAACATCCTGATGCTTCCTTTGTATAACTATAAGGTGTTGACTTGGTGGCCTGAGACCACTTGAAAGCCAAGAGAGTGTTTTCATACAGCCACTGTCTCTGAGATGTAGAGAGGCTTGAAAAACACAAGAGAATTCTGATCCACAGCAGTTTTGGGACAGGGGAAATAGAGGTCTGAACTTTGGATTCTTTGCAGCTGTTCTATACTGTGCTTCTGCTATGCAGTAGTGGTGTGAACCTTTATGATTTTGCCTCCATGACTTAGCTTACCTTGTTACCCATGGCAATATGTGAAGTCCCATGTGCTCTCTCATGTCACCACCAATCATGGTATGGAAAAATGTATGTGGAATTATTCTACATCATTCCAAATACCTACAGTCTTCTGGGCCATATGAAATTGAAGAAGCTGCAGCAGTATACTGGTGTCCAGAGAAATTGTCTTCCATTGAAGTACTGCTAGAAGGAGGAGCACCATTGCACTTCTCCTAGTTCAGGATGACACTCCTCAGGAACAGCCTGGAGTCAGAAAGAAGCCTGGGAAGAGGGCTTGCACACAAGGTGGGGGCAGGAGAAAGGCAAGGATTCCTGCTGAGTGAATCTTGACACTCAGGGCCTGCCTGACCTTCAGGCTAGGTGAACTAACAGTGGTGAATAAGTCTTGGAGAAAACCAGCTTGCACTCTGGAATAATACACACTTCCTCTGTACAGCCTAAGTGCAGTGATTGAAAGAAAACTATACTTGCAGCTGCCAGTTACTGTTTTCATCTGAAAGCCTGGAAAATGCCAAGTCTGATCCCTTGGCATGAGCATTAGGGTTTCTAGAACACACCGACTTCCATATCTGTGTAGGTACATATAGAACCTTGCTCTTAGAGGGAGGCTACTAACGCTGCCTTTGGAGACACAATAAAACAAAGTTTGGCTTTTTTGATGGAAATTAGTAGCCTCTCTTGCTAAGTTTATAGACATATGGAGGACAAAATAAAACCTTATGCTACTAAATAAAATGGAAAAAAAACATATCTGAGCACAAAATGAGTCTTCAACTCATTAGTTTCATAATCAGAAGGCTTTATATCTGCTTGCTTTTGGGAGTATTAGAAAAAGAGTGTACACTAGTACAGCAGAGATAAACATTTGTCTTGGGTTTGTGTATAGCATAAGATGCACATTAAACAACGACTGATACTATTTTTACCTTTGTTATAAAAAGGCCAAGCCTCAATATTAATTAAAAGAAACAGAACAAGTAATGAAACTTCAGTGACAGGTTTACCTCTGCTTCTAAATAGCACTCCCCCCCACACCCTACTACATAACAAGTGATGAATAGCATGAATACCAGGCACCATACTTGTCAGTAACCACTTGTAAAACATTCTGGAAGTGAAACCAGTGCAATTACATCAGTGAAAACTTGCACATCCCTTATGGATGCTAATAGACTAGCCGTGACACAGAGCCCAAAACTACAAAGTGCCAGCTACTTTCAACGTAGCTTCAGCAAGAGTTTCACTGGAAAGGTACCCAGAAACAACCTTCCCCTTCCAAGGGCTAAGTAGTTCTGAAATGCAAATGCCAGGGCAAGCTCAAAGGAACTGTGCTGAATGTTGGATGAACCCTCTGTCAGCCAAGCAAGGGAAAAAAAGGAACAAGGAGGTGGGAGTAAACAAAATGCTTTGAAATGAATATAATGTGGTGTAAAGCCACTTTTCTGCTTCAGTTATCCTTGTCTCCACATCTCAGAGTAAATTTATTCAAATACTAATTCTATAAATGGAAATAGAAAATTAAATCCTTTAAGATTATAAATAACTAGGGTGCTGCCTCCTGAAACATACAAAATGTTAAGCAACGCACTGCTATTTCCTGGAAAAATAAATCATCATGGAAATTCTAATTTGAGCATGAAATCTGTCGTGGTAGAATTGTTTAAAAATGTCTTTGTAAGTGGAAGAAGATTCTTGGCCCTGACTGAGGACCTAGAAAAATAATAAATGTTAAATAATAGTCAGAATCTGTATAACCAAGTACATCTGTCATTAATTAATAGCCCAGCAATGGTACTTGGAAAAGAATATAGAGGAAGACTAAGACATGAAATAACAAGAGAGAGAATAAGATGCCACAAAAAATGATGAAAACCATATGCTCATCTAGAGGTTTTTACAGTTTCTTCACATCCTACACAGGCATTGTGTTGGGTGAACAACACAACAGCAATTCTGTCAATTAAAAACAAAAAAAGATAATAAGTCCTTGTATCTGTATTAATTTTGAATGTTTGAGTGTCTTTTCCTCAGAGGCCTTTTCATTCTGGAGTTGTCTTTCATTTCCAGAGGCATCAGGGTAGAGGCATGCATCCAGCTCAGTGAAGACACGCTCTTGAGACAGCAAAGAATAAACTCTGACTTCTAGCACTCACCAGGAGCACCCAGTTTGCCAAAGAAACCTGGTGATCTTATTCTAGATTGTACTGGGTTTGTGTGGTAAGGTTTTGATAGTGAGGGTGGCTTCTATAGGAAGTTGCTAGAAGTTCCCCTATATCCGATGGACACAATGCCAGCTGGCTACAAGACAGACCCACCACTGGCCAAGGCCAAGCCAATCAGCAACGGTTTTAGTGCCTCTGCAGTAATGTGTATAAGAAGGGGAAAAAGTTGCTCCGCAACAGTAATTGCAGCCAGATTGAGGAGTGAGAATATGTGAGAGAAGCAGCCCTGAAGACATCAAGGTTAGTGAAGGAGGAGGGGGAGGAGATGCTCCTGGTGCTGGAGAAGAGATTCCCCTGCAGCCTGTAGTGAAGACCATGGTGAGGCAGACTGTCCCCCTGCAGCCTGTGGAGGTTAATGGTGGAGCAGATACCTACCTGCAGTCCATGGAGGACCTCATACTGGAGCAGGTGGATGCTCAAAGAAGGTTGTGACCCTACGGGAAGCCTGCACTAGGGCAGGCTTCTGGCAAGACCTGTGGACTTGTGCAGAGAGAAACCCACCCTGGAGCAGGTTTGCTGGCAGGACTTGTGAGCCAAGGCAGATCCATGCTGGAGCAGACTGTTTTGGAAGGACTACACTCTGTGGAAGGGACCAGTGCTGGAGCAGTTTGTGAAGAACGGCAGCCCATGGGAAGGAGTCATGTTGAAGAAGTTCATGGAGGAGTGACTCCCATGGAAGTGACCCCACGCTAGAGCAGGGGAAGAATGTGAGGAGTCCTCCCCCTGAGGAAGAAAAAGTGGCAAAGACAATATGTGATGAAGCACTCAACTTTGAAGCTCAAACATCCTTTAAGTTAAGAATACCACAGACTGTTATTGGCCCCATTTTGGGGAAAAACTGTGTTAAATTTGTATCTTACTTGCAGGTATTACATAGAATGGTTGCAAACAGCATTGATTTTCACCTCCTATCCAGCTGTGATATGCTAGGTCAGCACTAGGAGAAGTCCTTTGCTAACACCTTCGTACACATCGTGGAGGAAAGGGGGGTTACTCACCTTTAGGACTACTTTATCTCCTTCATTCATGTTGTCCAGCTGATACAAGTTCCTCATGTGCGGTCTCATGCCTTAACATTTCCCCGGATACACCTGTGGATCAATGCAGCTGCTTTGCTTTGTTATTTGGGATGGAGATGATATTGCCACTTTGTCCTGACAGGACCGTTAGTGGCTAGTGTGGAGTCACAGGGACCAGGGCCAGGCCACACTGTCTTTGTTTGATCTTGGAAGCTAAAGAAGCTCAGGCAGAGCTAATAAATGGCAGGCATCATCTGGTAATCTCAGTTACCATAGGTGCCAAGTAAGATGAGATTCAGCACAGTCAGCCTCAGCTCTGTGCCTGGTGAGATCATGGAGCAGATCCTACTGGAAGATATATTGAAACATATGGAAGACAAGGAGGGGTATTAGAGGCAGCCAACATGGCTTCACTGGGGGCAAATTGCACCTGACTAACCTAGTGGCCTTCTACAGTGGAGTGATTGCACCAGTGGACAAGGGAAGATCTATGGACGTCATCTACCTGGGCTTCTGTAAGGCCTTTGATAGACCCCCACAACATTCTAGCTCTAAATTGCAGACATATGGGTTTGATGGAAGACCTGTTAGGCAGATAAAGAATTGGCTGGATGGCCATGTCCAAAGAATTACTGTTAATGGCTGATTATCCTAGTGGAAACCAGTAACAAGTGTTACCCTTCAATGGTCTGTACTGGGACCTATACTATTTAATCTCTTCATCAACAACATAGACAATGGGATTGAATGTACCTTCAGCAAATTGCAGATGACACCAGGCTGAGTGATATAGCTGATCCACTAGAGGGATGGGATTCCATCCAGACGGACCTTAATGGGCTTGAGGACTGGGCTCATGCAAACTTCATGAAGTTCAACAAGGCCAAGTGCAAGGTCCTGCACCTGGGTTAGGGTAATCCCCAGCATTCATAGGCTGAGGGATGAATTGAGAACAGCCCTGCAGAGAAGGACTTTGGGTTACTGGTAAATGTAAAATTGGACATGAGCTGCCAATGTGTGCTTACAACCGAGAATGCCAAATGTGTCCTGAGCTGCAGAGAAAGGAGCATGACCAGCAGGTTGAAGGAGGTGATTTTGCCCCTCTACTCTGTCCTAGTGAGATCCCACCTGGAGTACTGTGTGGCTTTGGGGTCACCAGCACAAAAAAAAGACATGGACCTGTGAGAGCAGGTCCAGAAGAGTCACAAAAGTCATCAGAGGGATGGATCACTTGGATGGGAGAGGCAAATTATCCTGAGTTACTGTGTCAAAGTCTTCTTGTGCCCTACACTTGCAAACTGTTTTGAACACTTTCAGTGATGGAGCATCCACAAGTTCTCTGGGCAACCTGCTCCAACATCTCACAAACCTCATCATAACAAATTTCTTCCTTATTTCCAATCTAAAGCTACCCTCTTTTTGTTTAAAACCATTGTCCCTTGTGCTGTCACTACTTGCCTTGGTAAAGATTCTCTCTCTGTCTCTCTTGTAAACCTCCTTTAAGTATCAAAAGGCTGCAATAACGTCTCTTCAGAGCCTTCTCTTCTCTAGGCTGATGACCTCAACTCTCACAGGAGAGGTGATCCATCCCTCTGATCATTTTTGTGACTCTTCTGGACCTGCTCTCACAGGTCCATGTCTTTCTTGTGCTGGGGACCCCAGAGCCCCACAGTCCTCCAGCTGCATCTTATTGTCACAGTAAGCCAGGATAGTTCAGTTCCCCACATCTGCACACACTCTTGCATGGCACCAACATGACCAGCCAGCTGCAGATCTCTGAATTTGGGCAACGGCACCTGCATCAGCAAGTTTGCTAATTGAATATGTATGATATGTTAATTAGTGCAACTTTTATTACACACCCCTGTGGTGCTTTCCCTTGAGTTTCACCTCCATGAAGCTCTCTGCTGTGTTGGGTCACCATTTTGACTCATGTTAGTGTCCCAGTGTTGCCACTGTAGTCATGGTACACTTGCAATAAAGCCAAAACTTTTGTTCACTGAATGTCATGCCTCTTCCCTGAGGGATCAGCAACTGCTTTTTGGTTGTAACATGGGGCTTTGAGCAATCTGATCTAGTGAAAGATGCTGCTGCTCATGGCAGGGTGGGTTGGACTAGATGATCTTCAAAGACACCTTCCAACCCAAACAATTCTGTAATTCTACGACAAGGGGATTTTGATGGAACTATTGTCAGAGTTTAGGAACTAAAGAAATGTGGACACAATAGTTTGCTGAAAGAGGAACAGGCTGAAGAAAGCATCTTTTTCTCTATCAGGCACACGCATTAGTTTTCTGAATGGCTAAATTGAGAAAAGTACTTCACTGATAGCCCCTTTAACTTTTAAAAAGCAGCCATCTTTGTTGAGGTTACCCAAGACAGAAACTGTTTCTACTTTTTGTTCCTGGTTTGTACAACCAGTGGGACAGTTTATATTTTTCCTTGAACAGAACAATTCCTTTTGTATAAAACAGAATGATGCTTAGTGGGAAGCTAGCAATAATTTCTCTTTATGACAGGCTCTCTGTCAAATCTCATTTTAACTGCGATCTTCTAGAAAAATCAGTACAGGTCATAAACTCATGTTCTTTTCCATACTGAACATCTTTTCCATTTTTGCAGCAGTCACTTGGGGAGCACTCCCTCTGCCTAGAGGCTGTCATGATGTGCTCATCTATGTCAGTCGCTCCATCCCTTCAGGCCTTCCCTGGACCCGCCCTTTGTAAAGCCTCTCCCTTGCCTGTCTTCACACAAATCTACCTCTTTTCTGATGACTTGCAGCTATAAAAGCCTAACAAAAACATAAAATCCACGCTCCTGAATAACAGAGCTAACAAAATGCGGTTTCCTACAACTTTAGTTTCAGAGTCAGGTTCTGTGGTGTTAATACAGTGCAAAATTTGAAGCGTGTTTTAGAGGTGTGTGTCTCTCATGTTGATTTAAGGTCTCATAAGAACTCACAGCTGTTCTTTCAGTGGGTTCCTCAGAGACTGTCCTCACTCTTCCCAGCTATTTTTTTCTACAGATTTCAGGCCCTTACTCCTCTGTCAAATTTGGTTGACATGGATAATGTGATAACCTCATTTTCCTGGTTTTTTTTTTTTTTTTTTTTTAAATTCCACCTTTGTTAGTGTACTTTTTCAGAGGCACACATGTTTTTGGTCATAATAATAGTTATAAAGTGCTTTTGTCCAGAGAGGTTTTAAATTCAGTGTATGGCAGCGTTTTGTTTGGGATGGGGAGGCAAGAGGGCAAGTCAGGGGTCTAAAAAACATTGCTTTCAACAAGAAATGCATATTTTTCTGTTGAAAGCTGGAAAATAAAGGAATTTATCATATTATTTTGTTGCAAATATTATGTTAATTGGGGGTTTATTGCTTTAGAAAGCCTAGCAGAACAAATGTGAGATCTTCTGGGTTGAAAGCCTTTGTCCTAGGCACCCTGTACAGACACAATTGTTCGATTTTACATTTCTGTTGAATAGCTGCTCCACATAAACAGAAAAATTCTGTCCCACTCCTTCCATTCTTGTCCCCAAAAGACAGTTCAGTAAAATACATGGCAGGAGCCCGATCACTGAATTGTTTTTGCTGAAATACATGCCTAATTCTAATGTTGTTTCAGGAATGGCTGCTTGTGTATTACATCTCTCTTTTTGATTGTGGAGCTTGATTTAATACTCTCTGTAATACTTGTATGGTGTTGCAAATAAATATCTCATTGCAAATATTAAGGAGGTGAAGATGAGAAGGCTAAACTGGATTGCAGGTGAGCTCAGTGACTGCTAGGACATGGTGACTTGTCTAATCATTATGGGAGGGACAATACATTCTTTTTAAGTTTTGAAACCTTTGTTCCAGGATTAAACTTTGTTAGCCAAATATTTATGCTGCATTTTTGTTGGAAAACTTTGTAGAAATTGTACATCTTTTTTTTATGGAAGACATTTTCACATCTTATTGTAGAAACAGAATACACAAAAGCAATGGCATATCAGCATCACATCTAAATTATCCAGAATTGTTAGCAAAGGAGTACTGCTCCTGGGCAAGCACAGCATATATCTAGTAGAGCCTGTTCCCTGAACTGCATGCAGCAAAATTCAGTGAAAGCTGCGTCCACAGAACAACTGCATCACATTCTGCAGGCTGTAAGACACATCTAATCAAGCCAAACAACTCACTACAAAAGATTCAAATCCACAGAAATAATATTTAATTTAAAGAGAACAAGAGACATTTGGGTGTTGCAAGGGCCCTTCGTCCTTTTAATACCATGTAATTTTACTAGATGATGTTAATCCAGATGATGTCAACATTATCTCCTATAATATCCTCATGAACAGTGTTGTGCAGTTTAATATACTACCTATATAGAACTTGCTTAGCATAAACAGGTAAATTTGTTGAAGCCTTAGGCTGCAAGTGTGAACTTTCATCCAGATATGCTGAACTTTTACCTAGTTAAGTAAAATAAAGCCTCAGATCTGGTCTGAGCTGGAAGATAAGGAAGCAAGGATGGCTGCTACAATCATCAGCTGATGCAACAACCTTGGAAATCAGAGAAGAAATAGGCTCCCTAGAGACAATGAAGGGACCCAATGAAGAATGGGAAGACCTCAGACTCTAAAATCAGTAGTGGCCAGAACTATCATGTGAGGGGTGGAGGATTTAGATTATAAGGGTATAATTGCCCCAGGATTTATTTGTTCGGGATCCTTCTTCAGAGACACCCAACTTGAGCTGCTCCACATGTTGGATAAATAAACCACTTATTTACTCAGTGGACTGGCAACTCATGTTCTTCAAGCAGGAACCTAGGGCTGAGCCCAGTTGATGGTGGCATAGTTCTTGGCAGTTGATATTATTTTCTCAACAAACAAACTAGGTCAGTGAACAGTGAAGTGAACTAAAACCCTATGAACTACTGAGTTCAAAGTGTTTTGGTCAGCGGCACAAAGTCCAGTCACTGGTGGTGTACCCCAGAGGTTGATACTGGATCCAGTACTGTTCAACATTCTTCATTAATGGCCTGGATAATGGGTCACAGTACGCAGTCAGCAAGTTTGCAGATGTTGAAAGACTGGGAGGAGTGGCTGGGACACCAAATGATTGTGGAGAAAGGGGCTAACAGGAATCTGATGAAGTTTAACAAAGGGAATTGCTAAGTCCTGCACCCTATACACCGGTTCAGGCAGTGGAATGGCCAAATGGAAAACAGCTCTGCAGAAAGGACTGGGGAGTTATGCCTGGTGAGTTGAACATGAGCCAACAATGTGCACTTGCAGCAATGGAAGGCAACAATATCCTGGTCTGTAATGGGAGGACTGTTGCCAGCAGGTCAAAGAAGGTGATCTGTCCCCTTTACTCAGCACTGATGAGGCCACATCTGGAGTGCTGTGCACAGTACTTGGCTCCTCATCACAAAAGAGACATGCATGTATTGGAACAAGCCCAGAAGAGGGCCACAAAGATGATTAAGAGACTGGAAGACTAGGAGACACTGAGAGACCTGGGGTGTTTAGCCTGAGCAAGAGCAAGCTCAGGAGAATCTTATCAATGTGTACAAATGCTTGATAGGGAGATTAGAGGAGGTGGAACTAGACTCTTCTTGGGGCTGTCCAGTAATAGGCAAGAGGCAATGGGCAAAAATGGCAGTATAAAAGAAAAATCCATTTAAGCATAAGACAAAAACATTTTTACTGTTAGGGTAATTGAGCACTGGCACAGATTTCCCAGAGAGGTTATGGAGGTTATGAAATATCCTTGGGGACATTCAAAACATGACTTGACATGTTCCTGGGCAACCTGGTCTAGATGATCTTGCTTTGAACAGGGGTTTGGAGACGACGATCTCCAGAGATCCCTCCCAGTATCAGTGGTTCTGTGATTCTGTGATTTAGGTATACTTGTAGGTAAAGTTTCTGCAGGGATTTTATGTGTTAATAAAAATAAACCTATATAGGTTTCATTTATAGCCATTGTACAAAGCCTGTATGGTATCATGAGGAGCTTATTGTAGCAATCATTAGCAAAGAGCTTCTCAGCACCACTCAAAATTTTAGAAAATTAGACTAAACTCACTGACTCATCTGGTTTAACTTTGAAAGAAATAATCTAAAAAAAACCCAACTGGGAGACAAAGCAGAAAAAACAGAACAACAGACCAAAAATAATAGATAAATCTACCCCTCTAAGCCATGCATATAATTTTTAAGTCCCTCTCTCTCTGATTTCATGGTGGGAAACTATGTAAGCAGCTGGTTGTCAACCCCCTTCTGTGATAGCAGTAATCTTAGAATCATAGAATCATAGAATGGTTTGGGTTGAAAGCAACCTTTAAAGGTCATTTAACCCAACCCTCAATCTTCCCCCAAGGCTATTGGCATCAATTTCTGAAGCTGATATCTACCCCAAGATGCCTGCTTGGGGAAGATCTTTGCAAACTGCAATCCCTCCTGAATTGCAAACCTCTTCCAAACTGCAGTTTTATTGTGAAAGAGGAGTTAGCTGCTCTTCTTCCTTAGAAAATATTTTTTTAGTGGCTTTCTGCTCCTCAGTAAGATAACCACCACATACTAGATCACTTACAGTTGTTACTGCTCCCAGCAAGCTTAAGCAATTTTCTTCTTTTCAGTTATTGCTGTTGCTGCTGCTGGTATGATAGATGAAGGTAACTACTCACAAAAAATACATTTAGCCCTGCCAGGTTTGCCCAAACTTTTGTAACTATCTCAGCCATATAGGTACCATAAAATAAAGTCGGACAAACATTTCATGGTCCGTTGTCATTTCATGACCAGTGTTGGCACAAGCAATTTATTGATTCTGCATGAAAGAAAGGGCTAAACTCATCTCATGTTCGTGTCAGTACAGAACAGCTTAAGGGGAAAATACAGAACAGTTTTGATTACCAGGGATGAGCTCTATCATTGAAAATTTTCATCACTGGGATGTTGTTTAGCGAGATGTCACTAGAGCTTTTTATGCCACTTCAGTTGACTTCCCTGATGTGTTATACGGTGGGCCAGATATTCAGCTGGTTTCTATGGCTGTACCTCCATTGGTTCAATCTAAGTGCCCAGATGCACCATAGCTGAGGATCTAGCCTATAGCTTTTGAACTACCATTACAACTTCTGAAAGTTGATGTATGCTGCATTTAGAAGAAGGGGCAGGAAGGAAACACTGAAAACATTTACAGTCAATTTTAATATTTTCAGTCAGTCACAATAAGGGAGTGAATTAAAGATACACTATTTAATGTCTTCATTTGCCTCTGAAATATTTTTTAGCTTGTTTCAGACTAATTTCATCATTTCCCAGATTGCATTTTTATTGTTTGCATGTAAAATCCTTGGAGACTTTCAACTGTAAAGACGGAAGTACTAAATCTTGACTTTTGGTAATTGCTTCTTTTCTCTTGAAAGACATTTTAACACATGAAGTAGTGATTTGGCCACTGGATGGAAGATCAGTTGGGAATATGTTAAATCTAAAAAAGGACATGCAACAGAGTATGAATAGAGTGTGCCATCTCACAGAAACTGAAGCTTTACCAGCAATAGCTAGCAGACTCAAAGACTCACAACAGTGTGCAATGTGGAGAAATTCGGCTGACTGAGGAAAATGTGTGGATGACTCCTGCTCTTTCATTTACTGCATCAAACTGGGGCCAATAGTCATTCCACTAGTCCTTCCTGTAGGTCCGCAAAGGATCACTCATTCCTCTGGTCCCTTCCCCTTTATTCCATTCTGAAGGTGTTGAAATGCATTCAAGGAATTTCTGCCTTGAAAATTATGAGGCGCATCACAGCAGGTGTTGATGAGGGTCCCTATTCCATGTGCATATGGTCTGCCTCATGGAATGGGCATGCCAAATGTCTATTAGACCAGCCTCCAGGGTTTGTGGAAATGCTGTATAAATATCACAGCTTCTCAAATTCTTGTCAGACATAATAAACCTTCAAGGGAACTAAAGTATTTCCAGGACACTTGCTTGTCACTGTCTTTGATTTGCACATCAAAACACAAATAAATGACTGAAAACAGTAAGCAGAGGCACTACTATAGCTTATCTTCATCTTTGTTTACCAGTGTCCTCCAGCATAGCATCCCTGCTGCACTACATGAATGAGAAAGCTATGGGCGAGGAAAAAAATCTGGCTACAGAGAAGTATAGAAGAACATCTGCCCAAGTCATTTTTTATGTGAGGATTCTTCTTTAAAAGAATAGAGAAAATATCTGCTTGGTTATAAATGGAAAATGAAAAAAAGAAAAGGTGGGGGGGGGGAGGGAGAGAAGAAATTCCTTCTATTTTTCTTTCCCTTACTATACAAAGGTATCCAAAAGTTAAAGATGGCTAAGGATTTCCATCTTTAGTAAATATCAGAGCCCAGATATGGGTCTATAGTACTTAGTCACTTTATTACTTCATTTTTAAAGTCAATATGAATTAGCTGTCTATTTTATGTTTGTGGACCTGGACTCCAGCTTTGTTTTTTCTGCCACACCACTGCCTACTTTTCACTCGCAGATTCCTCAGCACCAGACCAGTGGTGAGGCTGGAAATGCTTCACAGAGGGTGTCTTGACCTGAAAGCACAGACCCTGGGTTCTCTCTCATTAGTCACCGCATGACACCTCCTGTACAAATACTGCTAACCCTGCTCTCCAGCCACAACCTACCACGCCTTGAAATAGGTGACACTGAAATCAAAGGTCCAGCTAGTCCACAGTCCTGTTTCTGACAGTGCCCCAGAGTAAATGCTTTGGAAAAAAGTCTTAGACCAGAGCAAGGATGGAGGTAACTCTTACCCTGCTGTTGAGGTTTAGGGTCTGTTCCCCCACCCCAAATAGAGGAAGAGAAAGAGGATAAGGGAGAGAGACTTATGGTTCCCTCCCCTCCCAAATGGGAGAGGAAGGGAATGAGAGGGAGGCTTCTGGATTAGGAAAGAAAACTAAAACAGCTTTAATGAAGATCATAATAATAACACGGCATATATACAAATATATACAAAACCAGTATCAAACCCAACCTCCCCCTGATGGCAATTACTTCACCACCACCACTGAGGCTGTAGCAGGCACTTGCAAAGTCCCAGACTGGGCTCAGCAGCAGATGGCAACCAGGTTCAGGAGCTGGGTTCAGGAACACACAAATCAGGATCAAAGTCAGGGCTGAGAAGAAAGAAGGCCAAAGGGAAGGGTCCAGAAAGCAAGAAGGCCCTAAGGGAAGCGAAAGCCAGCAGAAGAGCTGAGACTCTCGTGATCCCTCAGCTTTATACTGAATATGACATATATGGGATGGAATACCTCATTGGACAGTTTAGGGTCACTTGTCCTGGCTGCTCCTCCCCGCAGGTGCAGCCTTTCACTTTCTGCACCCCCCGATGTGGTACATAAGAGTTAGCAGTGACCTTGGTCCATACACCAATCCTTGGTAGTAACTCTAAACATCAAGAATTATCACTGCTAGAAGCAGACGCTGTCTGCAAAAACATGCTGTTAACTTCAGAAAGTGCCATTAGTTAGCAGAGACTCAGATGAATCACCGAACAGAATTGGTTTGGTTCTAACTCAAACCAGGACACCTGCCAAACTTTTGCAGTCTACAGCAGGACACATTTTCAGGGCTTCCTCAGTTGAAGGTTAAAGCTGGAGCATGCCAATTAAATTACTCTTTAGGGGTCTTTTCTCTGTGAACTTATCTAGTTTCCTCTTTAACCAAACTATATTTTGGCCTTCACAACATCCTGTATCAATGCATTCCACAATTTATGCTCTTTGTAAAGGAGCATTTCCTTCTGTTTGCTTTGGCTCTTGTGCTTGCTAATTACCTTGGGTGTTCCCTACTTCTTATACTATGAGAACTAGCAAATAATAATTTCTGAATTACCTCGTTTCCTGCCACCATTAAACAGGTATTTGTTTTGTAGCACCTCCACCTCCTTTCGTGCTCTCTCTTTTCCAGGCTGAAAAAACCTATTCCATATAGTTTCTGTATGTATGTCCTGTGTGTTAGGTCTTTCTGTCATGACAACTGGAACGCTATCATGTGACAGCCAGATATCCCAGACATACCTTCTCATGGTACAAGTGTAGCTTTTCCTGTAAAACTCAACTACGGAAAGCATCCGTAAGAAGGTGCACAGAATGGCTAAAGGAGAAATAGTCCAAATGGGCACAGTGGCCATGGAGGTCAGATCCACGTTTTGAGCCATCCTTCCTGCCACAGGCCAAACCCTCCAAGTGGCTTGTTCTGCCCTACTCCATGCAGCCAGGAACTTACGCCCACCTCTCCACTACATTGTCACAGTCCCCTCCTCTGCCACAACCTCCACGTCCTGCGCCTTCCAGATGGTGATATCATGAGCATGGAGGGACACACGTGGACAGAAGTACAAGTACTGCAAGACAGTAGTGATTCAAGTTGTGGACATTGTGAGGATGCTGCTGTCAAGGGCACCCAAATGCTACTTGAAGGAAGAACTTCTTTTTGTTCTCTGATACCCATATATTCTTTTTTTTTTCTTTTTTTTTTCCCCTGGTCCTATCTTAACACTTCCCTATGTAGAGAAATTGATTCCTCATAGCTTTTTCAGCAGTGACTTAGAAGCACTGGTCCAGTCACATTTCTGTTTAGGAGTCAAAACTACTCCATTAGATCTTAGCGCTATCTGATGGGTAATACCATCAGAATCCAGTAGGTGCTGTTAAAGCTTTCTCAGAAGGAAAGATAGTGTCATCTTCTGCTCTGTCTGGCTCTACATACCTCCCCCCAGCTAGGGGCCTTACCTGTGTACCACAAACTGCTCCTTAAAAAATTAAGGATATGATCAGAAGTGCAAGCTTTCTTACAGGAATTGTGGGTATATCAGATTTATAAGGCCTCCCTGGAGTCCAGGCAACATATATTTTTGGTCTGGACCTAGACAAGTGCCATTGGAGCAGTATTGCCTTACAGTCTAGCTGGATTTTTTCAGATGAACCACCTTGCAGTGCTGTATAAATAAAGAACAGTGGATTCTAGTATTTAAGTGGCCCCCACAATTCTTTTGAGTGATGTTCACTCGGTATTATTATATGTACCTTCTCTCTATGGACACTGATGCTAATGTTTATGTTAGCTGATCTAAATTTTCTGCTACCATTTATCAGGAAGTGAGCACTAAGCTGAATTTGGGAGCAGTTCCAAATTCAGTCAAGGCCATTTATTTTCCAAAGAAAACACTCTTGACAATAGAATTGGGGTTTAGAGACTGGGTCTTCTAAACATACAGACAGATTAAAAAATTACACCCTCAAATATGGAGCAAGTACACTAACTGGCCTCTATATTCCATCCTAACACAGTCTCTGTGTATTTGTGTACTTTAGACTGTACTTTTTCTGGTGCTTTTGAAAAAGGCTTGAGATGAGGGATTTCAGCAGTTCACAAGGTTTAATGTTGCATGGCACAGTCTGATTTTTTGCAGGTTTATATTGGCCGATATTTATTGACTTTTATTGAAGAACTGTATTTTGTTTACATTCTGGCTGGGATTTTGAGATCCCTTCGCCAAACACCCACAAATACCTTACTGCTTCTAGAAGTACAGGTTGTACAAAAAGAAGCCATATGCAGCTTGTCAAAACCACGTTAAAGGGAACAGGCTGTTACTGAAACTCAAAAAGATCCAGAGAGCTCCATGATCTTGCAATTTCGGCAGCACTGAGAGGCTTTGCAGTATCTGCTCAGTCTTAGTAATTTAGCACAGACTGTAGGAGAATGACCATTCAACCTCCTGAAATCTCCAGGATCACAAAGAATTACAAAGCTATAGCTGGGGTGAGACACCTCCTTGCCACAGCACCGGTGCTTGCTGTACATACATGCTCAATACCCAACTCACAAAGAATGGCAAAGAGCCTGTCTTACCTCAGAATTGCTCAAGGAGCAAAATCACAGCAAAACAACAATAGGAAAAGACCCTTGAAAACTTTTTCTGGTTTCTTAAAATAGCCCTCCCTCCTGTGCCTGCACCCCCGCCCTCCTCACCATTTTTGGCAGAGAGTTAGCTGTAGCAAGTAATTAAAGAGGGACTTTCATGCTGGGACAAACATGTAGAAATGAAAACATTTTACATTTTTCTTTGCCAGTAAGTACATTTCTGAGTAAATATTATTAAAGATGCTTGCAGGAGCAACAGAGCTTCTTCTCTTGGAAGCCAAGTCACTTTTTCTGTTTTTATTCTGCAGTGAACAAGTTCATGTCTGATCACAGTTATACCAATGGAGAAATTATTCCCTGATAAAATTATAAGGCAAGGCTTCATTTCACAATTATCCATGAAAGATGGGAAGGAGGTGATATTGTATAACTTAGAAAGAGCATTTGTCAAATGTCAATCACTGCAACATATTGCGTGGAAGGGAAAACTGGCTCACACTTTGTTTAAGACTTGGCCTTGGCATTTCCATTTTCTTATTTAATTTTCATTTTGAAATCATAAAAACTTGATGCACACACGCAAAAAGTCAGGAGATTTTTTAAAGCAGCATATATAGTAAAAATCCTTCCCTGAAAGAATTTTACCTGGACAAGGAAATCAGGACCACTCCTGGTTGGACTTATGCCAAACCCCTTCAGAATCATTAGTCTCCTTGAAGGATTTCCTTTATTTTCATAATGTTAGAGTACATCCCAATCTTCCACTTTAGTATATTGGGTTTTTGTGATGGGAAATTGTCCTTACATAACAGCAACATCAGCCCTACTTTTGTAAATATCAATCTGCATAATTAAGGTTCATGTTTATAAAAATATTTATATTTCCTCAGTTGGGAGAGGAGAATTATATTGTATAATTAGGCACTGGCAGCAAACAAGATGTGTAATTGCGT
>JAVSBS010028505.1:0-22899 GCA_033124195.1 Coracias cyanogaster | reverse complement strand
TTCTCTGGAGACTTTCAAGACCCATCTGGATGCGTTCCTGTGTAACCTGCCCTAGATTCTGTGGTCCTGCTTGGCAGCGGGTTTGGACTCGACGATCTTCAGAGGTCCCTTCCAACCCTTAATATTCTATGATTCTATGATTCTATGATCTGATTTTCACAATTAGCTTTACCAAAGATGCAAATTCATTAACCCAGCGAGATTAAAATATCTCCCAAAACAATTCTTTATGGCTGAATTAAATTTTATATCCTTTAATACAACAGATATAACAGATTAGAGAAATGGTTCTGCTTAATTGTCATCATTTAGTGCTTCACACCAAAATTATTATTTTGATCATCTAAGATAAAAACAGGTCCTTTACATAAAAATTCTTGGACACTGCCTCTTACGCAATAATTACACTGAAGTTCAGTCCTTTGGATGCTGCTACCTTAAATAAGCAAACTCAAGCCTGTTTAAGCTCTAGCTTAACCAAGTGGGTTTCAGAACATGATCTGGAAACTGCATAAACATGGGTGCTGGTTAACCAGTGTGTACATTTGCAATATGTGGCAATATTTGTTACTTCTGTCCAAAAGCCTTTTTGTTTGTTTTTTGGAATTTAACAGTTTTGTGACTTAGGACATAAATATTGAAAAATTCCTATATTTTCTAACGTTAGAGAGATGCTTTTTAAGCCTTCCTCTTGGTGAAATATCAATAATTGATAAATGTCTGTTTAAGTTAAAACACATTGTTGTTAATAGGATACAGCCACTGTGCATAACAATGCAGGCATGAAGTCACCACCCTTAGAGAGTGGATTCATGACTAGTTTGTGTGGTTTTAAATCATGATGCTCCCAGAAGGGTCAGTCCTGCCCTCCTGCCCTCCTGAGAAAATAGGAATTATTGTGGTGTTATTTTTCTGCACCCTCGGTTGACAAGTATGATCTGCCCAGGGTGGCCAGAGCTGTAAATCTTCAGAGCAAAGCTCAGAGGCAGATCATAATACCAGGACCTGTGACAAGAAAAACTCTGTGAATCCAGCAGAGAATGAAACACCCAAGAAGCCCTATCTGATCATTCTGCTCCACTTGATGGGTAGTTATGACAGCTGTAAATCCAGTGAGCACTGAGTCAACTCTGTGGGTGGGTGGCAATTCATGAAAGCCAAACAAAATTTTGCTTTGGCTATATCTGCAGTCCTTTGCCTTATGTGGCCATATATGTCTCCATTGGCAGTACCTGCATCAACACCCAACAGGAGGGTGCCATCTGACAGCGTGACCACTGCTGGTGGCTCTTGTCCTGTGTAGTCTCTTGTAACCCTTTAGCCTGATCTGCAAATTCACCACACCAGCAGAGTGGGATGGCTTCAGGCCCGGTCAGCCCATCTGGCTCTCCTAGAGCCTTCAAATAAGTCCTGCACATCATGTATCGGGTTTGGGCCAAACTTCACATGTAACATTCAGCCTTCATCTGCTGGTTGATTAACCTTGATGCTCCAGGTGCACAGGGAAATGTGCCTTACCCAAAACATTTCAAATAAACAGAGGCGATGGCTCTGTGCTTGCACCACCAAACATGCCCTGCCAGAAGAACAAGGAAGAGAGCAGTGCCTTCTCCAGACATGCATTTGTCAGGTCAGTACTTTAAAGGGCCAGCAAGTCCCCAGGAGCACCCAAAGCACTGCCTTGAACATCATATGTGTCCTAACTTGCAAGATGCATCCATGCATGTATGCGCAGTCCCCCCAACAAGACCATGTGCCTGCAGGCTCTTCTGAGCCCCCATCCCAGGAGGAAAACTGCTCCTGGGCTTCATGTTCGACAGGAGCTCTGAACAACACAACGTGACCTCAGCAGGGGCAATGGTTCTGTGCTTGCAGTCAGTGTGTCAGACTCAGCTGCAAATGGCTTCAATAGTCAAGGTTAAGCTTAATTTAGTGAGTTGTCATGGGGTTGGTCATGTTAAATTTCATGTTCTGCTCAGCACAAGACATATGTAGTTGGCCTGCCCGCTAATGTTTAGTAGCTGTGTATATACACACACTCATACCCACTGTGCACAGATACACGTTTCTTTTATGACTATGTTGCTCTCTACTTGGACTTCAACACCTTTCTGGTGACTATTTTATTCTGGTAAAAAATATACTTCTAAAGAACTACCACAGGAGGGCTCCCACGTTTAAGCTTTCCAGATATGAATGCCTGTGAGTGTTGACAATCTGGTCGAGGGGCTTTATTTCCCCAACTCTTCCCTTTAGCATTAATGACACCTTGCTCACTGAAGTCAGGAGGCAAACTGTTGTCTTTTGAACTGCTCGGAGTGGCTACTATGACCAATTAATGTGCTAGGTTATGCTGAAGCTTGCCCTTTGTGTCTTTCCCATCATATCATCCTTCTCCTGACCTCCAGCATTTCCCAACATTTCCAGACTTGAGATTCTTGGGAGGAAAGTTGGATGATGTTCTTAAAGAAATGCAAGACGGAGGCCTGTAAAATGAGTTTTTGCTTAATTAATTCACTTCCAGTGGCCCAAGCAATTTCTCTGCTCCAGGCAAATCAAATGCTAGTGCTTTATCCCCCTATCTCCCAATCACGTCGGACTAACCATGCTGATCACTGTGAAACAGTCAAACAAAGCAGGAATTAGTTCCAAAAGAGCCACAGCCGACTCATCTGTTCAGTTTGTCCACAGTATGGGAGAGCTCAGCCACACTGAAGGCCCTGGCCCAGGATCCCCACAGTAAGGGTTAGCTCCATAGAGTGATTTCATGAAACAGTTTCTCATCCAAAGACATAAACACTAAATACCTTATTTGGAAGGGACTCACTTGTTTAAAGGCTAGAAGACAAAAAGCAGGAAAAAAAAGAGATGTGGAAATGTGAACTTTTGCCTGTTTTTTTTTCTTTATGAAATCTTCTAGCAGATCTTAAAAGTTCTAACACAAGAGCTTTTTCATTTCTTTCTCACTAAGTCAGTTTTTCTCTAGACTCAGCAAAACAAGCTCTGTTTATTAATGTGAGCTTGTCCCAAGATCTGGTTTTGCCAAGTCTCGAGCATTAGAAATCCCCTGAAATCCTTTCCTTCTCATCCATCCTCCTAGCTTTCCTCTCCCGCAACATACACAAGGCACTTCCTTCAGGTTTGCTCTGAGATCAGAGTTTCCTCAGGATGTTCAGCCTCAAAGCTTGAGAAACACTGCAACACATTAGTCACCACCATCACCACAGTTCCCAAATATGCTAGCAAGCCAGACTTCCAGCTGATGCAATTCATCAGCATTACCCTGTCAAGTTTCACTGGAGACCTGATCCATGGTGTCCACTGCAGCAGATTACCACACCGCAGCCACTCGCTGGCCTCATTTGTGGGTGACTTGAGAGGAACCATGACCAAAACAAAGGTGTGGGAAACACATCCCTTAAATTTAGGGTCATCTGAATATTAAATTTTTGCTCAGAGTCAGATACAGATAAAAAGAAGGGGACATGTATGTCTGCTGTTGAGATTTGAAGAAATGTGAACAAGTAGTATTAATCTATAGAAATATCTATTTGCCCATTGTGTCCTTCATTACCTAGAAATAACATAAGCATGTTCACAAAAAGTCAAAACAAGGAGTACATACCAAATAATATTTACTTTATCGTCATCATGTGTGAGAGCTCTGCATTAGATATAATTCACCCAGGAGAAAATTTTTTGTTTTTTATTTTCTCATGCCTTCTCTGAATTTCCAGATTCACTTGCAACAGGACAGTTTGTTTGGCATATCTGTGGTGTTACAAAGCGAGGCAGTTCCTACGCCTCACAGCACAGGCCAAAGGGTAGGGACCGTACGTGTTGCTTACGCAGTGATGACACTCACATTCCTCTAAGTAACAAAACATTCACACTCACAGCACAAGCCAAAAGATAACTCTAATGCCATGGTACAATAGTATCTAACTTCACTGTCACTGAAATCAGTACATGCTAAGAGTGAAATTAAAGAGATATATGAAGGTAAATCTATTATGAGTAAATGGTGAATCATGTCCTTGAAACATTCTAATCAGCTTCCTAATCGAAGCACAGCTATGTTTTCTGCTCCTGTTTTCCTCACTGGATATGCAAGTTACTATATTTCTAAATAATTTTCCAGAGAAGCTTTGTTTTGTTTTCCACTTTCACAGAATGGTCGAATGGATTTTCCTCAGGCTTTTTCCCAGAAGCCATTGGCTGAGCTCAGTGATGGAAAATTTCAGCCTAGAAAGTAGAACCTTTCAGAAACTCAGGGCAAGGGAAAACACTGGACTTGGAGCAAAAACTGTTTTGCAGCCTTAACTACAATACTACATCAGCATACACACAGATGCTATGATACAGATGTACCATTTATTTACACATGCAATTTTTGAAGCTGAGGCAATCAGTGCTATTTTATTGACAAGTAATGCAAGAAAAACAGAAGATGCACACAGCTGGGATGTGCTACTGCCCTGATTTGACTCACCAGGCTTTCTCAGGAAATGCTTGAGCATGTTTCATTCAGTAGGTGCAGCCGGCATGCCTGGACATACCACACCTCTTCTGTTTGATGTGGTTTCATAGGGCTTGCACATCCTTTGTATCACATAGGCCTGTGGGCGCTCTGGGCAAGATGAAATTGGCTGACGATTAAATGGCAAGCATATGCAGGGGCACCCTTTAGAAGTCCTCTGCTACTATGAGAACCTACAAATCAGGGCTATGGTGACAAACTCATTTTTCACAGTTCTTAGCCCACCTGTAACCACATGACAGCACAGAGGATGAGAAAGAGCAAGTCCAAAGAAAGAATTAATTTCTCTGCAGGGACATCATGATTCATTTTCTTATGAGAATCAGGAGACATTTCATTGGGAGACCTTCTAGTTGTGTGACATAGTCTGTCTGTTTTGCTTTTCACTATACCGAAACACTGTTGTTGATATTTAGGACAGGGCTTGCTAATGTAGCCTTAGCAATTTGTTTGCAGCTCACACTGAGCACCACCACTAGTTCATATGAGAGAACTCTTTAAACTAATTGTGCAAGCATAAATGCCTACAGAATTGCAATTATTGTGTCCTCCCATGCTGTGTGCCAATTATTGCTCCCTCAGAGCACCACTAGCAGCTCAGGAGAAGCGAATTTGCTGCTGATGCAGTTTGCAGCAGGAAAAATGGCTAACTTAGAAGCAGTCTAAAGGTGGGCTCTGGACTCCTTGGTAGCCAAAGCTCCTCTCCTAGCTTACAGCTGAGACCAGAAGATGCCAAGATGCTATACAGCCTTTCAGGTTGGCGAAGTGTTTTTGGATTCTGAGTAGAAGGTGGTTATTTTTTGTAAGATTTGATCTGAAGTGAAAAAAAATATTTGCCTCTTTTATGTTAAAAAGGGTGTAATATCTAACCATTTCTTTGAGAACAGGAAAATAATTGATTCTTGCTGAAAAGTTATCATAAGTACTCAGAAAAGAGAAAAATCTCTGTTCCTTACTGTAGCTGCCTGTTGTTGCTCTTTCTTTCTCATTTCCATCAGAGGGTGCTCTTGTTTCAAAAATTCCCCAACCCAGAGTTTCTGCCATCAAAGACTTGCCTTTAAAGCAGGTCTTCAAGTTAGGTGGTCCAGTCCGGTTACTAAATGCTAAGTAAGGTAGGAGACAGCATGATTAAACAAGATAGCATTACTTATTTTCCCTGCTGTACAAGTCAGGAGCAGTGCAGACATTAAAGATCAAGAGGCAGCAGCTGTGTAGAAACTGTTGTCCTTGGAGTCTCTCATTACACAGACCCTGCACAGAGCCTCACCAACAGGCTAAAACCACTTTTCACAGTTTCGTTTTTTCTCCCCTTTTAAAAGGAAGAGGCAAAAGGACTGTTTACATTTGCATTTTAAAGTCCATTTATACAAAAGCCTTCCATTTTGTGCGGAAGATTGGAAAGAAGCCGAATCTGATACTTGTTAAGAATTTATTTACAACTAGGTGCATTTTAAACAACAAAAATAAAGCACAAACGAGCACAGGATAGTTTTTTTTCTACTGTCCCATTGGCACCAATGACTCAGTGTAAGCTGTTCTTTGGTGGAAAAGAAGATGCTTGGTCTCCAAGGCTGTCCCTCCCAATAGTTTACATACTATAGCCAGCTTCCCACAGACCCCTCCATCTAGAAGGCAGCAGGAAGTTACTGGGGGGATATGCTGGCACTTGGGCAAAAAGCACAATACAGACACTTTCCATTCCTCTCTTTACTTCCATTCTTACCTTCACTGTTCCTGTAGGTCATTAAAATTGCCCTCAACAGCCCTCAGTAAGTGGCCTTCCTCTTCCCCCCAGCACCTGATGTCAGGAAGCCTGTAGCCCAGCTCCACCCTGACAGTCTGTCTTCTTTAAAAGAAGACAGCAACAATAACAACAAGTTCCTGGAAATACTGTGTTGGCTGCACTGTCAATATTTGAGAATCTTACAACTAAACATGTCTGCATCTGCCTTAGAGAAGTTGACACTTCAGGCATTGTGGAAGGCTTTCCCCCTCTCCAAGATCCAGCTGCAGACTAAGGAGAAACAAAACTCTCCCACCACTTTAGTTGAAGGCTGCTGCATTTACAACTGACGCTCCTGGCTATGATTTCTACTAGCATTTAGCAGCAGCTGTGCCCCCAGCTGGGAACTTTCACTTTCTATTTTTAAAATCAGTGAAATCAGGAGCATATGGGGCCTATAATTTACCATGTATTTTTAATAATAAAATCCACTCAGCAGCATATCAGACTGTGATTCTACCCTGGAGATGCTTTGCTCCTTAGAAGATCCTTTATCAGGGCTTAATATACCTGATTATATTGGGTGTCTGACATCCTCTGCAATTTCCTATCATCAGTGTGCAATATATCACATAAAAGCATATGCAGTGTTTGTTCCCCAGGCTAAGAATCAATAAGTGACAATAGCTTCTCATTTTGATGCAACGCCAGAAATTGTGCAGGACAGCTAGTTACCTCCAAGGTACCTTCTTATGCCTATGTTATGACAATAGTGAATACAATATGTTTGGATTCATAGCATACGTGTGCATGTATGTGGTTTGTGCATTTAAGTACATATATATTTTAAACAAAGCTATATTTTCAGGGGGCAATTATTTCTAGCCAAAAGACTAAATGGGACTATGAGAAAGAGAAAAAGTTTAAGTAGTACCTGGCTAGGAGTGAGAAGAAAACTGAGACGGATGGCAAAGGAATAATGACTATCCATCCTCCTTTGAAGTGCCAACACAGAGGATACACGTGTCCTTGAGATGCCTCTGGACTGTGAAGACACCAGCTCTTGCATAGGCTTCTCTGATACTCTCTCTATATTTGCTGCTGGACTAAGCCATCCTAACAGGCTTTCTTCTTCCTGGAGATATTATGTGAATTAAAACTTGGTCAGGTCTCCATCACTGCTATACCTGATGATTGCCTTATTATCACTAATAAAATGAAGTCCAGCTACTGTTAGTGGTCATCTCTTTTAATGACCAATGAAGTTTCTCAGTAATGTTTATATTACACTACTACACTATATTATAATTGTTGTTATAGCTGCCTGGGATGGAGAGAGCAGAAAGGGATAGAAAAATCAGTGTAGAAGTCATTCCTTGTCTTATCCCATTTATATTTTCATATGCTACATTGCAAGTGACAAGAATAAATGTTCAAAGTGATCATTATATGGCCTTAAAATCTAAAGATCTTTGAAATGATCATGTTGACTTAGTGGCTTGAGGATGAATGAGATGGGCAATAAGTTCTGTTCTCAGGACTAGGATGTTCCGGTAAGATAGCTGGGCGAAGCTTGCTGAGCTGCTGCTTACCTCATAGGAATAAAGAGAAGCTAGTATCTAAGACAGAAAAGACAACCCCTTTCAACAACTCTAAATTCGTATGAAATGATGTTGAATAGAAAAGCCTGGATCCTGTTGACAAACACCAAGAATGGAACAAAACCAATGAGAACAATGCAGACAAAGATACTGAGGTGAAAAACTCTACACCTTGGAGCCAGAATTATTTTCCTAGTGCCATCTTCCTTGGTGTGAAGCTTCTATGTATGCAATTGTTGACTGGTTTAAGCCGAAATTTAACTGATGTGAAATAAACAGAGCGTCATAGAATGGTATTTGGCTTCTTAGTCATCAAGTTCCGTTTGTGTTTTATTCACTTCTCCTCTCAAACCATTTCCAACTTCATTGTTTTGTTTCTTTTGTTAGTGGTTTTATTTTTCATACTCAGCCAGTAATCTGTAACACTCACCACTACTAACTACCACTGTTTAGGGTGACACCTATTTACAAGGGCAGTGCTCATCATCCTCAGCTGGCAAGGCTCCGGAGAACAAAGCTAATGCTTTAGCCACTAGATCATTAGACTGTTCTCCTCTAGCACTATCTGATGTAGATAGAATTGACTCACTGAAAAGATAGAAGTGGAAAATGAAAAGTAGCTTGGCTAATAATGTCCCATACTTGAACCTGCTTTGGCGATGGGATAGATAAGATTACTTAATAGGGCTTTTCCATCTCTGGTTTCTAAATTCCCCATTGATTTCAGGAAATTTTGCGTCAAAAGGTTAACAGATACTCTGTGTGTTTTGCTGGCTGCTTTGTTTACTCTGTATTTCTTGGTTACTCTGGGAATGAAAGAAACCCCAAAACATATGATGCAAGTAAGAAGACACAGAGGTCAAAACCAAATGAGGTTAAATAAAAATTTCTTATAACACAGTTCAGAAGACAATGACTTCTGAGCTGCTTTTCAGATTGTCTAGGGGACCTGGCTCAAAAATTATTTCTTCTTCCTGAACCAGATGCATAGTTCAGAAACAGAGTTTCCATCCATGTCAAATGCCTTCCATATCAAGATAGCAAATTGACTGTCTTTCAGACCACAGAGGCAGCATCCTGCACATAGCTGGACATGCATGAGGATTATCTGATTTTTATTAGTTAGGACAGGAAAGTGAAGGATCAGCAGTTAGAGTTAGTCAGAGTCCTGGGATAGTTTGTGTACAGAGGTACAAAGAACCTTGCCAATGCATGAGAAGCTTTCTTGTGGAGTTTGAAGCCTGAACCTGTCCTATATGGAGTTTACCAACTGGTTTAATTTCTCAGACAAACACAAACCTCCTAGGAGCTAAGAAGAAAGTAACTTTGTTATTTTGACCTGAGGTAGAAGTTCAGATAATGTTCCTGGCATTGAATCAGTCTTAAAGCAGTAATGACACATTATAGATAAAAGAGCCCATCAGTCTCATAAAACCCGACTTTGAGGTGATTAAACCCTCTGGTAAAACAGAAAGATTGATCAATGTTGAATATTGGGACAGAGGCTTCCAAATGTCAGAATTTCTGGTACAAAGGAAGAAATAGGACTAATGCAGCCCTTTCTTATCTTCTCCTATGCCTGGAGAAGTTACTGCTCTGATGAAACAGTGGAAGGACAGAGGTATTGCTCAGAGGAAGAGACTCTGAGCAAAACTGTGAATGTGAATGTCGGCAGCAGGCAGGGCAGCACATGGCAGAAGGTGCTGAGATGCTCCTGTCAAGCTGGCAGATCCATATGGCACAAAGCCTTTCTGTGATACTAGACCAGGTCCAGAAGTGCAGTTCAGCAGTTCTACCTCTCTTGCTTATTCCATGGCATGGTGAAAATAAACCCATTGTACCACCTAGGACGAAATGCTGAGCCATTATTTTTCTTTCATAATGTCCGTTTCCAAGCTGGCTATGTTTCTTTGCCAGGGATAATGTAGGTAACATCCACTGTGAAACACTGGCAGCGGGTGGTTTTCTGGGAGGCTTCTCTGCTCATTGGCAAAGGGAAAATACCTCCTTCACACCACCAAACATGCCCTGCCAGAGGAACAAGGAACAGAGCAGTTCCTTCTCCAGACATGCGTTTGTCAGGTCAGTACTTTAAGGGGCCAGCAAGTTCCCAGGAGCACCCAAAGCACTGCCTTGAACATCATATATGTCCTAACTTGCAAGATGCATCCATGCATGTATGTGCAGTCCCTCCAACAAGACCATGTGCCTGCAGGCTCTTCTGAGCCCCTGTTCCAAGAAGAAAACTGCTCCTGGGCTGCATGTTCAATAGGAGCTCTGAACACCACAGCGTGACCTCCCCAGGGAGCAGCTACAATGTCACCAACTGGTTGCAAACAGCCAAACAGGGAAGCAATATTCCCCCTTCTCCACATTACCACATCCACCCCTGGTTCTGACTGTGGTATCATCTGCTCAGAAGTCCGTCAGGGAAGCTCTCCAAAATGGAGCTCTGCCTCTCACAACAGAGGCTGAGGAGGCAGGGAGATGCCCTGCATTAAGGTGGTTTAGAAAGATTTGTGAGTAAGGAATATTAGGATATTTTGTTCCCCACTTCCTCTTGTGCAAGTAAATGAGGTCTAAATGGCTCTTGAAAGGCCACAGAAGACTTCAAGTTAAGCACTTTCCAGAAAGTAAGTAAGCAAGCCCCCTACCCACTCCCCTCCCCAAGTCTGCCTGTTAATGTAAATTTGCAGGAATTATCCTTTTAAGAGATAAAGGAGAGAGAAGGAACAGAGAATATGATTGTGCCTTGCAGCCAATTTGAGAGGGGAGCTGAGCTGGGTTTGGCATAATGCCAGTGCTCTGGCTCAAATTTCACCTGTAAAAGCCCTGTAGACATTAAAAAAGCATTCATTATCCACTCAGACACAAAAAACTCATTATTCTCTATTTTTCCAATCCTGCTAACTATGCATGAACTGTTCCTGCTGAAGGACAGTATTACTTGCTTCCTTCAGATTACTTGCCGATCACAGCAGCTTGTGGGGTTTTGTTTTTAAGGAGATGGACGGCTCTTTGACTGGACTTCTCCCAGATGACCATGGACCTACCTGTGTGGATTCCTGGTTCCTCTTTAAATGGCTCAGCTACAAGCGTGAACCTAAGGCCTTCTCATCTCCCATTTCTTGGGACGTTCATACATAACAGTCAAGGGACTTGTTGCTTATAGCCATATGAGTTCAACTGGAATCCAGTAGCCCCTGAGTGAGGCATTTTCCATCATTTCTGTCTATAACAAATCTTGTGATGACTATTAAAGGATACTGATTTCTTCCATAATGTATTTAGCCATTTTTGTACAGGTTTGCTTTCCGTGTGGTACAAAAAGTTCTATTCTTGAATTGAATGATGAGTGTAGACATCCCTATTAAAAGTCTTGCTGAACCCTGTTTATTTCAGTTCTGCATGTACTTTTATTAGCACTTTGGCTTCAAGAGGAAATGTGTTGTAGCTACCTTTAGGTAGATACACACAGATGCTACGATGGATGTGCTCCCTGCCTGTTACTTACACGCTGAAACCAAGATCCTAGTGATCTGAAGACAGTGAGTCCATCAGATCTGGCTTTGTTTCAGTCATCTGACTGGCAAGAAATTTCCACCCAAGTTACACTATTGGAAAAAGCCACCAGTTGTTCTGTGGCTGCTATGCAAAACCCTTACACCAGAGCCACACTAGTAGGAGAGGAGTAAGTATGTGGTATATGGCAATGAATTTGATCCGGGGCCCAAGGTCCCTAAGAAGTGGCATGTTCTTATTCTGTGAGCAGCCAAAAGCCTCTTCCTGCTCATGTATGTGTGTGACACCTGCTGCCTCTTCTGATACCAGAACCAAGTGCTTTTGGGAACCCTTGCTCTAGGGTGTGTTACAGGTTTTCCCTCAAGACCCAAAGCTAATTTGGGACCCCATTTTTCTCTAACTGTTGAGGTTACTTCAGCTTGCATATAGTCTTCTGTGCAGCCCTGATTTCACAATAGTAGGCATTGGCAGTGAGCAATGCTTAACAAAACACAGAACACAGAACACAAAACACTACCCAGGATCCTGCAAAGTGAAAGGACAACAGGAACTGAGGGCTAAGTCAGGCTTTTCTTGCCATGGCTAAAGGCACCCTGCACTGAAAGTGGTTTTCTCTACGCAGATTCCGTGGAAGAGGCTAGGGCATTAGAGTCAGAGGAACACAGTCTTCGTAGGTGAATCACATCTTATTTGGAAAAGTAGGTACCAGACTGGATGGCTGTCAGACCAGTTGGCTCCATTTGGTCCCAGAGCCAGAGAGAAGTTGTGATGTGATGCTAAGTGAAATGCCAGCCCGGCAATCATGGGTTGTGAGACAGGAGCCAGCTGAGTGAATCTTTAATCAGATACTGTGAGGCTTGGCAGGTCTGGGATTGGCACTCCAAAACTGTTGCAAAACTTGCCTGAGGTGACAGCAGGGTTTACAAAGAGTCTTGCACTCCTCATACTTACAAAGACTACAGAGAAACCACCAGCCACAGCTGGTGTTTCAGCTCTACGGTCACTTGAAAACTAGAGCAAAGCTGTATTTTGGGGCAGAGACAAAAACTTAATGAAGTGAATGGAGAAGATCTGACTGTTTTCCTGCAGCTTTTGGTCTGTGCCACTCCAATTAGGTGGCTGAATCCTTGTTAAAGAAATAACAGAGCAAATCTTTACACGAACATGCATTGTATGTGAGAATTAAAACAAATGCTCTTCAATCCCATGTTTATTTCCCCAAAGGGCATGGAGGGAAATGGCAAGAAAAGTCTTGAACATTGAGAATTATTTGGAGCTGGATCTCCAGCAGATAATTCCAGCAGTTCTTTCCCCCTATAGCTGCCGCCTTCTCCCACACTTGGCCTTTATCTGTTTTTCCTCTTGATCTCTAGGAAGTTTTTTTTTTTTCACACAAGTTCCCATGCTGTATGCTTTCCATGCTACAATTTAAGAGTAGGAGAAGATAATTCCTATTTTTAGTTCCAGCATATAAAATGTTATCTAGGGACTGGTCATTTTGTCCTAAGTGTTCAAGCAGAAAAAGGATATGGCAACAAATAAAACCTTAGAAAGAATATTCATGTGGTTAAGGCATTAGTCTGTTAATCCTGGAGATTTGTGTTCCTTTTCTGGCCTCCTGCAGTCTCCTTAGGCCCCTCATGGGTTAATTTCTGTTCCTCCCCTCTCTTCCTGTCATATGGGGATAATGCTAACCTATCTAACAGCTTGGTGCCATGAGGATAAATTAATTTATTTGTGACAGATTTTCAAACATATTTGTACTTAGTGCCATAACAAAGACTTTTATGTAAACAAATACCCCTGGGAAAACAAGAGGCTGGATTTAAAGGTCGCTTTTGAGGTAAATTCCTATACCAGCACTCCCACCATGGGCATGCACCCACACCAAAGGAGAAAATAGGACAAATGTATGGTGTCATGTTTTAAAGATCTTGAAAATCAGCCAAATCTGTAAAATGCAATACTTATACACCCTGGGCATAATTCTCAGGAATGCTGAGTACCCTCTGCTCCCCACTGACTCTGACTTGTGGACACTCAGCAAATTCAGATGTAAAACAATCATTTAGTGAACAAAAGACATTTGAATGAAGCCTTATTTCTGAGCTGGCATATTTTCATGAATGCAGACATCCTTACCATAAGAAGTTCCACCAAACTCAACTCCTGTAGCATATGCATGCTAGGTACAAAATTTGGAGATCTGTACCTTAAAATATCAAAGAACATAGGGATTATCTCTTTTCTCCCTATCTGATTGTTCCTCCAACCCATGAAAATGTCCTTGTGTAGCTCCTGAGAACACAACAAGGAAGGAAAAAAGGGTGAGGATTTTGCCATTACTTTCTCTAGTCTCTAGGATGGCCTTGAGCCTCCCTCTCCCTCTCATACACATCCCTGAGTCCCATGAGCTTCAGCAGCATGTAAGCACATTCCAAAAGCCGCTGGCAGATGGGAATCCTTCTCCCTTGTACCAGTTTTTCTTCATAAAGTGCTGGGTGAAGAGCATTATTTTCCAGCTGGTCAAAACCCATACGACAGCTTTGAGTGGAGCAGGTATTTCACCCTTTCTCAGAAAAGAAGCCAGTTTGCTTCTACCTGAAAATGGAGCTTAATTCCTCTTTAGGTTGAGACAGCTTTTAAAACTCAATAGACAATAACACCTGGCTTTCAGGGATGTGATTGAAGTAACATTTCCCTGTCTGAAAACACTTAGCATTTGAGGAAGTTAACATCCAGACCTGTGCTTAGTGTATAAGTGTAGTTAAATGCTTCCTTTGAGGGTATGTGGAAGTTGTTTTTTATAGGTGCAGAAGAGGCACCAAGGTGCGATGGTGTCAACTGCTAACCAGGGAAGTGGTGTGCAGCCAGACTTGGCCACACAGAGGCTGGTGGGCCTGAAGGCCAGTGCGACACTGTGGTGGGGTGCGATGTGTCACCACTCCCCTCACTGGCAAAGTGTCCAGCCAAGCCCGGGTGGATCAAAACCTGAAAAACAAATCAAAGTAAATTCCAGCCTGAAAGGCACACAAAGCTCATGCCCAGTACGCAAGCCCCCATCCTTCATCCACGCATCATGGAACATTTGCTGGTAGCAGTGCGTGCCGAGCGCGCAGAGCACTGGAAGGGAAATACCGGAGGGGCAGTCAACACTACGGTCCCTGTTTGCCAACCGGGGCATGCTCCTTTAGGCTTGGCCGCATCACTGCTCCTTGCTGGTGACCAGCTTCGCCTCAGACCCACCTCAGAGCTCTCTGTTATTTTTGGCGGGGCCTACGACCCTGGGCAACCCAGCTCAGTGTTTGAGCCTTGCCTGGCACATTGCAAAACGGAGAACACATGGGGTTTTGTTTCAAAGATATTGCTTAAAATAACTCAATCTCTAGAAAGTTGAAGTTGCACACCACCCCCACTCTCCCCCCCCACACCCCTTTCCCCTCACTCTCCCCTCTTTGCACAGGTGTGGCTCCCATGAGGACCCAAAGACAGATGTGCCATGAGGATCTGGTTATCATTCCTCTTTTCCACCCCCCATCAAAAAAGAAATATATACGTATTTCTTTCTCTGGGCTGCTGGACAACAGCAAGCGTCTGTGAGAAGAAGGGGGGAAGGAAAGCATTGGCTGAAAAACATCCCCTGCTCTCTCTCCCCACTCCCTGTCATCCTGTGCTCTCTTCAAACACATTTTTAAACATACCAGTTTTGGTCTGGTTTCCTGGATGGCACATCTTCATGTCTAGCTGGGCTCCATCCATTACCTCATGAGACAGGGTAGGACCAAGGTAACAAGATTGATGAAAAGTTTTGAGCAAGGGGCAGGGGTGAGGAATCCCTCCAAGGACAGCAGTAAAAGTGGGGTTAAGGGACACTTTTAAAGTCATTGAGCCAATCTGTTTCAGGTGGGAAAAGGTAATTTATATTCTAGAGAGATAATTTGGCATTCCCCTTTATTTGTCCTCCTAAAATGATGAACTGACTCATCTAATTTTATTTTATTTATTTTTTATTCTAAATTCAGTACCTGAATTTGTCCCTGTTACATTTTTTTTGTGGTTTGGAGGGTGAGTTAAAGTGCCTACCTTACCTAGAGTTCAGAAGTAACCAAGTTACTTCCACTTCTGGAGGGTCCTATATTTTATCCCAAGTTGGAACAAGATCTGTTCAGTTATTCTTAGCATTCCTGACACCTTTTTGCTTTTGTTACATTAATGCATGGATGTGAAGAGGGAAGGGACTTCTGGATCCTGTTCCACTGAGCTGCTAATTCACATTACGAAAGGCCAAGTCTAATAGAGCATTGCCTTATGTTGAGGCCAAGAGGAAAAGGAATTCATTTGAAAACTCACTTTCCAGGTGTATTAACCCCTTCATGTGCCATCGGGCTGCATATGTGTCACAGCAGCAGCTCATTTATAGAAGAGCCCAAATGAATGGCCTTATTACTCAGCTTTCAACTCCAATTCTCTCTAGCTCAGATCACAGCTCTGTTATGGTTCCTACACTGCTTAATCCCACCTTGTATCAAGCTGTTGCCTGCCAGGAGTAAAGACATTCCTGTTTACTAGGATGTACAGTTTGTACATGTCTGATTACATATCAGGACATTCTATATAGAGGAAAATAGGCAAAAGACCCCAAATATGCAGGATCATTTGATTAAAACTTTTTGAGTTTTTGTTGGCAAACACAAAGGTACCCTCACAGGTGAAGGGGAAGACTTTTGCTTTTTGGGGAGAGCTAGAAGAGTGAAGAGCTACTGTGTAGAGGGATTTGATCTTTGCTGCTTGTGTTCCCGTGCGATGTGCAGTAAAGGACACGAGTAGCCTAGAGGTACTGGCTTTTGAGGAGTGTCTGCCTGAAACCCTACACACATGGTTGTCAAATATGAAGAGGAAAGAGAGAGAGGAAGGCTAGATGGTTGCTCAGAAGTTGCTCAGGGAGATGGAAGCAAAGTTTACTATTTGCTAGCTGATGGTCAGAAAGACATATGTTTATCTTGAGCAGAAAATTTGCTTTTGTTAAAACAGTTAAATACAGATCATGGTTTTTGGCTGCATCACAAAATCTGAAGCTCATTTGAACACTTTAAGGAAACAAAACTCTGGGCTCAGCCTCAAGGGAAAGAGCAAACAATTTACTTTTCACTCTGTCTCAGTTCAGACCAAGTTAAGAAACCCCTTCCTATGAGAGGGGCAAAGCATGATGAATAAAACAAAGAAAAATCACTACTACCATAGTCCAGGTGGTTCTACGCAGAGCTTGGTATTGATATGACCTCTGCAAGAAGGGAGCTCCAAGTATTCTAGTGAATGCAGATGCACAGCCAGTATTGGCTTACAGTGCCCAAATTAACTTGTTAAAATGCAAAGTACTGCAAGAGGAAATGAAAACAAGGCAAAAAAGATATCCCATCTGTGCATATTCTACTCTTTCAGGATGTCTGCTTCTACAGGGAATCTTTTTCATTAACCTCAAAACACTTAATTGTCAAATATTCTTTTTTTTTTAATTTAAGAGAAGCTACTTTAGTGGTTGATTTGTCTTTTAAACATACAAAGTTTAATTTATGTCCCCAGTGAGACTACATGTGTGACATAGGCCAAATTTTTATTATGTATTTCTATGTACATGGAAAAATAACAGTTCCTGAAACATCTAGTGAAAGCTGTGTATGATCTGTTCTAAAGCTTCTCTGGACAGTGGCAATCTCAAATAAAGCATAGAGATAGCACTAGCATTGACACAGTACACCAGAAAAGCTATGCCTTTCTTCAAGAGCAAAGACAGGAGAGAAACCAAACTGACCAGGTGAAACGATAGGAGACAGGGGTGATATTGCAGAGGTGTTGCTGGACAGCAAAGGGATGAGTGCACAGCACTCTCGGTCAGTGTTGCTCTTTTCCAGGCACTCTGACACCCCATGAGGATGGCAAGCAGCCTCCCTCCAGGAGGGAAACACCCTCAGTGTTGGCTGAGAGAAGAAATTCAAGTCTTCGCCCTGTGTTCTTCGAGAAAACAAGAATCTCTCAGTTTGCGTTTATGAGAAGATTTTACATTTCATTCCAGCTAGAGGGAAAAAGAGAAAGAAAAAAGCACACCCTTTTCTTAGCCAGGCTGGAGGTTGTCCATGCACACAGGCTGGGACTGTAGGTTATTCCTCAACAGTTTGAGTGCACCCCACTTTCCACCCCTGCTGAGAAAGCCTTGGTCCCAGGAGAAAGCAGCACATCCTATAGTGTAAAGGCCTTGGTGGCAGGCAAAGCATGATGTCTGGTTAAGGCAGACTTAGTGCTGCTCTACTTGGCACAGAGAATGATAAGGTTCCCCTTTGGCTTGCCAAGAGGGGTTGTTGCCTGCAGAGCACCTTCAGTGTGTAGCTCAGCTGTGATAATATGCATATTCAGAAAGTCTGTTTGAGTCTTTTGCCACCGGTTATTACTTACATAAAGGCCAAGTCATTTTTGTGCAGAATCAGAAATCCTAGAAAGAATCCCAAAGCAGAAAGTTTTTCAAGATCTTCTCAGGGCAGAGGCTGAGTTCAGACCATTACAGACTGAGGATGCCAAGTCTGGATCCAGACACAGCTTTCTCAGAAGGATGTTCACATCTGGGACTGCAATCTGTTCCCTGAAGGAAATAAGGGTGTGATATGCAGTTCAAATTTTGTCACACCTTATGTGTTCGTAGATGTGAAGCTCCAGGTAAGAATTCTCTGCTTAAATCAACCAGGGACTCCCCAGGTGAAGGGACAGTACAGCAGCCAGTGGTTCAGCTGCCTTTGTAGCCCTCTCTAGCTTTGAAGGGCAGGATCTGCTTTAGAGATGAGTGAGAACCAAGATGGGAACCAAAGGGAGCACTAACCATGTGGGAGTTGGAGAAAGCAGGACGGTCCAGCAAATGATGTCTTGAAGTTCCAATCCTCTCTAATTGTCCTTGAAGTGCTGCTACGAGTAAAATACCTGGAAAATGGCATTTTGTGTCACCCTTCTCTTTTTTCTGCCCTGCACCTCCCCACCACCTCTACATCCCTTCTGGCTAAAAAGAGAGTATCTGTTACAGCAGTCTGATCTGCACTAGTGTGTGGTAAGTGGTTTCATGCAACACTGGCTGTGGGCTCCAGCAGGATTATGTTTAAACTCCTGTATGCTATTTTCCCTACCTTCTGTCATTATCCTACATTCTGCTGGGGCCAGCGGCAAGGGTGGGGAGGAGGGCAGGACAATTAGGTTCAGAGCAATAATGACCGTGATAAGAAGAAGAACCGATGCTGAATGCAATCTCCGTTTCTCATTACTATGCTACTGTAGCTATGGTTTGGCTCTCCTCCTGCCCTTGGCAAACGTGATCCACTTTATCTCCTGCTTCTTCTGTTGGCCAGGCTCCCATCCTCCTCTTGGCTCCTGCAGCCAAACTCCTGGCTGGCTGCAGTAATCCCACATAATATTTCACGCAAATTTATATGAAGCCCGTTACAAAGCTCAGCAAGGAGACACTGTTTCTTTTTCTTGATACAATTAATCATTTGTAGCTCTGCTCCAAGGACCAGCTTGTCTCCCATGTAGCTGCTCCTTTCTGTCAAGAAGGCTGAGAAAGTGCAGTACCCAGGGAGGGCAGGGAGAAACCTAGCATTCCCTCCCAATCCCATACAACCCCAGGTGAAACCTCACTGACTCTTGCAAAGCCCCCCTGCCTTCCTCCTACCTGTCTCCCCCACTGCCTTGCTCCGGGTGGCACCAAAGCAAGTGTTCATGGGTAGTACTATGTCCAGCAGCCCGCTCCACCCTCCCTGCAGCCTGGGCTGGGCCACCTGGGTTGCCCTCCTGCCTGGACCATGACTTGGTGAACATGCTGCAGCTGCTCCTGTTTCTTAGCCCACCACTGGGAATATTGTATGGGATTAATCTCGCCTCCTTTGGTTCCTGTTGCTTTGTACCATCTAGTTAATCTTCCAGTACAACTCCCTCTTCTCCCCTCCTCTCCTTCACCCTCTTTTGAAGTATTTCTAGTGTTGTGGCTGTTTTGATGGAAAAACAGAAAGCTAACCCACAGTATAGTGTTTCTGTGGCTAAACAGTAGACCCAAGTCTCTGGGCTTGTCAATCCAGGACCTCACACTAGTACTGAAATACAGAGAGACAGAGAAAAGGGGATATGGTTTCTGCTTGTAACTGTGGGTGTCCATCTCTTCACTCACTATTTCCTTGATTGAGTCCGCCTGGCACATCACCTAATTTCTCCTCTTCCTCCTAGTCTCAAGTATAATATCAAGAAGATAATTAAGAAACATACGCCTAACAAAAACTTATATCCCCCTTTTTTAGCATTAGGCTTAGAAAAGGGTTGAAAGCTGCAATCAGTTTCAGTATCTTTTTTTCCAATATTCCTACAAAATTTATGGTAGTCTTGTTCAATAAGAGATAGTAAAGAAAAAGGTAATTTAATTGCTTAATAAATCTTAAGATAAATGTTAAAAGAACTGGCTTTATTTATTTTCTAAGCTAAATATCCAGAAGGTTCCATTTTCCCTCCCAGAGCAAATGCAGGGCATGTGTGGAAAAAGAAGGAAACTAAATAAGAAACTGGCTTTTTTCTCCTCAGTTTCATTATGGGAGTATGCTATATTTTCTAAAGCACAACCACTGATTGCTGTTAAGTGAATTATTCTTGCCCAGTAGCTACAGTTCCTCTGTTCAAAGCATATTTCCCATTTCCCAAGGAGTTTGAGGAACAAATTTTAAATCTATTATACTCCAGAACTCTTTTCCAGTTGTCACAGGCTTACCTGCCAGATAAGTATGTCTTCTCAGCAGATAGTCACCTTTCAGTGGCCTTTCAGGTTGATGCATTTCAAGATCCTATTTTCAATCTGAGATTAGAACTGTAATCAAAACATTAGGAAGTGAGGTTGCAGACATATCTCTAAGGTAATGACATTTCTGAAGGTCAAACTTGCATTACAGCTTTCTCACATCATTCTTGTGATACAGTCATTTCCTTCAAAATTGGTTCAATATCTGAATGGCTATACAGGCAGGAATGGTTAGTAGCATTTCTTCACAAATTGTGACAACATGGTGGACAGAAGGTAGACAGAAAAGACTGGAAGAGAGTCCTGGTATGAATCTGATATCTAGTATCATTTCCTCCTCTGGTCAAAAAATCTCTGAGCTGTTGGTTGCTAGAGTGTGGGACAGCATGTGAAGGGAAAGGTTACACTTGGAAGAAATACGCATATGTTTCTTAGAAGTTTTTGTAAGCAGATACTATTGTCCACTGCCACAGACAAGATACTGAGACTGATGGACCCTTTTGGCCAGTCTCATTTTCTTATTGTCAAAGCTACAATATCCTTGAGGGGTGTGTGTGGTGTGTTTAATCTTTTGTTGTTGTTGTTTTGTGTTTGGTTGGTTGGTTTTGGGGGGTTTGGCTTGTTTTCTTTTAATCAACAGCAAAATACTCTTCTGTCAGTTGCAATTCTCTAAGTTACTAAGCATATATTTCATCCACACCATTTTCAAGTATTGTATTTTTTTAAAAAAAGAGTGCTAAATGCTTTTCAACTTCTATCATGTCTTTGTAGAGCATTTTTTACCACATTTAGGAATGGCCTACACTGAAAACTTCTATTTGAGCAATTAAATTAGAGAAGTGAATTTTCAGGTCAGTTTTGATAAAAAGAGAAGGAATTAAAATGAAGATAGACTTATATACAGTCTAATATATTTTCCCCAACATGTTTTTGGAGGATAGACATTTCTTACCACTCTTTTAGTAAAAAAATACCACAATCTTTTAATTTAGATTTAGACCTAACCAAAGTTAACATTAAACTGGTTATGAGAGGACCCTGAATCAGCCAAAAGTTTTAGAGAGACTTGCTTGTATATTTTCCTTAAAGTAAGAATTCCTCCCAAACATCAGAAGGAATTTCAAAACTCTGGAGCTGGGATTTATGAGAACCTAAACTGAGGTAGGTATCTTTTTGCAATGTAGAGAAATAAGATCTTCAGGTTAACTCAAACAAAAATAAAGGAATTTGACAAGAATTCTCCCTGCTGGTTTTGCAAGGTGACTATTTCCCTCAGGTTTACTCATAATACAACATCATTTTGATGTACAACACCTTCTTCCTGGGATACAGCAACTCTGCACAGATTTCTCTGGATCCCTACAAACTGTGCCTTTTTTTCCATCACCTCAGGGGCCTGGCTCCGTATCTGATATGATCCCTGCTCTTCTCAACAGTCCATGATTTTTTCCCCGATTCAGAATTGGTGTTTGCAGTCCCCCTACCCCAGGATGTATCTGTCCAGATAGACTCAGGGAAGAATTAATCTTCCCACTTTCTGTCTTGTCCAGTAGTCAGGACAAGAAAAAGAATCAGTTCTCCCTTCTATTGCCCAACCATTCCATCTTAAAGATGTATACCAAGGCAGACTATCTTGGACTCAGAAAAAATAAGCTGGCAACAACTAAACCAGAAACTTCCTTTCATGGGATAGAAAAGGCATCCTCATTTTTTGTTCTTTTAAAATACTATGCTCTACATAGAATCCAGTTTAGTGTCCTCTCCCCCTTCCTTCAGCTTCTGACTAGTGTATCTTACTCTAAATATTCAGATCTTTGCAAGATAACTGCCTGGTAACTGCTTTACATATTACGAAGTTCTTCAAGTATGAAAACTGTGCCAGTGTCTGTGCCCTCCCGTCCAGTGTCAGATGAAAAACTGCAATGACATGCTATGGCATGCTGCTTTCCTTCACCTAGGCTCTGAAACCTGTCTCATACTTTTTTAAGGCTGAACCACAAGAAAATATTTTTAAAGTTATTGTTATGATATTCAACTTTTTTTTTCTTCTTGTATGGTAAAGAGAAAGATAGCATTGCACAAGAAGCTGTTGATCTCTCAGCTGGGAAGGAGCAGTAATTGTCTTTGATCATCATGGTTGGGGCTCCTTATTCCTGGAGAGTGAATGTTGCCAGATGTGCTTGACCTGGACGATGTATAGAGAAACTGAGGAGGGGCTCCTGAATGTAAACCAGTAGTACAGCGTGAAAGGAAGTAGTTAGCCAACCTCTGGTTTTGAGCCAACTGTGTGTGATTTCAGGGCTACCTAGAGATTTAGCTTAAGTGCTGTCTTCCATACATCAAAGATGTGAACTCTGACTGGATGATATAGAGAGCCATAGCTTGCAATATGATATATACATCCACTTCAGACATGCCGGGAAGCCCATCTGTTTACTTAACTTTCTATGAAAGCAGTTGGGAGGAAGAGCTTCTATTTGAATGAGGAGATGTTTTATTTATTTATTTGCTCAGATTTATAAAAATAAGTACAAATTATGTTAAAAAAAAAATCACTCTTCTGGTAACAGAGGTTAACAAAATAGCCTTTCAAAGAGCAGCATATAGCAACAGTAGTCACAGTGACACCACTAACACCAGCAAAACCTAACCCACCACTATTTGTTTCTAGGGAGTTACCTTTACAAACTGTGCTTTCTCC
>JAVSBS010028504.1:0-37473 GCA_033124195.1 Coracias cyanogaster | reverse complement strand
AGAATTCTTCTGCTAGCAACAGCCTGACCCTGGCCTCTTCGCCTGGCTCCGGCTGCCTTTCTGGTCCCTGTCCTCAGATCCACAGAGAAGGCAGGTGGGCACAGAACGGCTGCCAAAATGTTCCTCAAGTTCACTGCCCTTTCTTCCTGCCAAGTAAATGCTACAAAACTAAAAGCACCCATGTATTAGCCAGTGAGAGTCTTTACATCTTGCCATGTATTAAATTCTTGATCTGCAAAGAAATCACAAAAATGTTCTTTTGAGCTGTAAGTTTTCTTCATAATACAATAATTTTATACTGATTTGCTTTTACAAAGGTGGGAAACTTTAGACAGCTTCATGCAACATGATGTCCAGGAACTGTGTCGAGTGGTATGTTTTTTTGCTATTTCTTCCTAATCTGTGAGGCATAATGTCGTCTCTTGATATTGTGTAATATAATTTAGTAACAATTCTAGTGAGATACTGGCACTGATAAATTTAAATTAGGTCCCTAAGACATAGAGCTTTTGCCTTATTTTATTTCTCTTTTTAAGAATGGGGTTGATTGTGGCCTTTTGTGGGCGTGGAATTTGTAAGCAATAGGGAAGGTTGAAAGTAAATGGAGCAGATGTTAGTGGTCCTTATGTAGCCATGAAGAGAAATGGCAGTTTTGAAGACACAAACGCATTATTATATTTGTGAGGTTTTCCAGATACAATGGAAAGTAGCTGGAGTAGACCTCAGTGCAATTTTTAGGGGGAAGAGGAGGTTTGAAAGGACTAGAAAGATGCAAGTACAAATAGACTAACATTTAATTTTAATGCTAGTGACTTAGAGTTTAATCAGTGAAATAGTCATGTGTGTGATGAAAAAAATTAGAACCTGCAAGTTTATCCTAATTTTTTCTTTCAGCTGCTTGATAACGTGGAAAATAAAATGAAAGGCACATGTGTAGAAGGCACTATTCCTAAATTGTTCAGAGGGAAGATGGTGGTATGTATTTAATACATACATATATATGTTTTAATAATTGAAATTACCTCTGTTACTTGTATACATTGAAATTCTGTGTTTTTTGTTTACAGTCTTATATCCAATGCAAACACGTAGACTATCGATCTGAAAGAATAGAGGATTATTATGACATCCAGCTAAGTATAAAGGGAAAGAAAAATAGTAAGTGATACATTGTGATACGCACCAATGAAATACTTCAACATGCTGGACACCTTTAGTGCCTGTTGATTTCAAATGGGTTTGTTGGTGCACCGCACTTGGACATACCTTGCTTTAAGACACCTCGTTGAAAACATTTTCTGTAGAAAATGTTTTTGCTTACATGATCTTTTTTTCCTTCTCCTATTTCCCTTCACTACTCCTTCCTCCCTAATTCTCTCACTGGTATCTTTTCATAAAACTCTATGAATTTTAGGAGTTTTTCTGTTGTGATAAAGTGCATACTGTGCCATGGTGATATCAGTAGTGTTGTCATAGTAGATTATAATTCACAAATGAAGATGAACTTGGAGGAAATAGATTCTTTAGACCTGACCATAGCAATTGGCAAATAAAAAGAATTAACCCATTGGAGCAGCACTCGCTTTACCAAGTACTTGGCACAGAAGACATGAAAAAGGACCTGTAAGAGTCCATCAGACAGAACCATCTGGCTTGATACTTAACAATTGCAAAGTGAGAGCAGGAGATTCGGCAGACAGTTGGAACTGTGGTTTTAAAGTCTGTTAATATTCTTATGTATATCCTACAATTTGGTGCGTTTCTTGACATTTTTAAGCAATATAAAACTTTTTTTAAAAATAAAGACAGAAATATTCAAATACAAGCTCTCCTGTCTTAATATGTTATTTGATTAATACATTGTTGAGCCCCCAGGCTACAGTAAACTTAAATTTTTTCTTCTTCTTCCCTGAAATTCCCCAATCTTTCTTCATTTAGTTTTTGAGTCTTTCATTGACTACGTTGCAGTGGAACAGCTAGATGGTGATAACAAGTATGATGCAGGAGAACATGGCTTGCAGGTATTTTTCTTTTTTGAAATTTGTTTTTTTAAATCTTATTTATCTCTCTTTGATAAAATAACTTAACAAAACTATGGTAGCCAAAAAATGTTGCAAAACCCGTTCTAGGCGGTATCAACTGATTTTGGTGATTTTTCTCCTTAGACAAGCTTTTACATTGCTCCTTTTAATTGCTGTTAGGTTTCTTAAAATGGAGCTTGGCTTTTAAAACAATCTAATTAGCAGTGAATTTATGCCTCGAAGGGTTTTAGTGACTAGAACGGTTAACTTCTATACTGATCTCAAGACTGAGAAGCTCTTCCTCTAAGAGTGGTCTGTTCTGTGTGTAGTAAAAAAGCAGCATGGCTCTAGAAGTAATTTTAGAGAGGACATTTCTGTATCGTCAACAAGAATTTGAAAGGAACCTGTGGAATTTTAAACATTTATGTGCGTGCACGTGTTTCTGAGCTTTTCAGATGCACTTTGCTGCACCCAATGTAGGAAGCTGGAGTCCTTTATAGAAAATGTTGTTTTACTAAAGCTTGCTTCTGCGTCTTCCATATAGCAGGTTTTGCGAGTAATGATCTATCTATTCTTTAGCTGTTCTTAGGAAGGTACAGCATGGCAGCCAAATATTTGGTGTCAGGATACAATGACCATGAAATTCTTAATTGGTCAAAAATGAGTTTTCTCTTCCATATTCTTTTGATTTTGTTTATATGGGTAACTTGCTCTTAATGCAATGAGGTGTTCACCTGTGCTTGTATGAATGGCCTAAATTTAAAGGAACTGAATTCTTTTAAGTGTTACTGGAGTAGCTCTTAGGCAAGTCAGTGCAGCATTAAGAGAATTAAGTTCCACCCCAATTTTGAACCATTCTTTGGCGCACACTATGTTGTCAAGCCTGTAAAATAATAGTCCATAGTAGAGGTGTCTGCAGGAAACAAGTATTTTGAGTTGAGTCTTGCCATTTCAACCTTCTATTTCCTTTACGATGTCTAGGAGGCAGAGAAAGGTGTGAAGTTCCTGACATTGCCACCAGTATTACACCTACAGCTCATGAGGTTTATGTATGATCCTCAGACTGACCAAAACATCAAGATAAATGATAGGTAAGTTTGGGGGGTTTTCGTTTGGGGGTTGTTTGGGTTTTTTTCATTGTAGAATTTAGACCTGTGAATGTATGTTACTAAAAATAATTTGCCAAAGTCCTATTTTTGCTACAACTCGGAATAGGAAAGTGTGTGTAGTCATTCGTTGGGGAGGTCCCCAAAAGGTGCACTGATTGAATGTTAAGGTTCTGAATGACAAGCTAAATACTTAAATGAACGTTTGTAGCTGCTGTTTAGACTATGAAACAAGTGAATGCATCTTTTAAACGCTTTGTGGAACATTCTTTGTGCTGTGTGTGTAAAGTAGGTACATTCCCATAGGCTGCCACAAGAGTATGTAGGATGAGTAAGTAGTCCTCTACTTTCTCTCCATCTGTTTCCATGCCCACTCACTGTAAGTAGAGGCTGATAATTTCTCAAGGAGACTTGTTGTTTGTGAACTAAATCTGTATTGCAAAATAACATTCCAGTCCAGTGGTACCCGTGCTAGAAAATAGCAGGTTTTGAGCTTTTCCCCTTGACACAGTGAATCCAAACCAGCACTATTTCAGTTAAAGTGATATTACCTGTGTTGCTAGGACATACTTTTTCAGAGGTGCTTATGGAGATTATTTTTATTCCGTAATAAACCAGTATAAAATCTGCCACTGTATGCAGTATATCCTGGGTAGACACGGCATTGTAACAGTAACTTGTTCAATTGTTGTAACTTGCTTTAGGAGTAAGTGCTGATGTCCTGCATAATGGCATGTTTCTGTCCGAACTAGAAATACAACTGCCTTAATTCTTTTCAAAACCAGGTTTGAGTTTCCTGAACAGTTGCCACTAGATGAATTTTTGCAAAAAACAGATCCGAAAGATCCTGCGAATTACATTCTTCATGCAGTTCTGGTACACAGTGGAGATAACCATGGTGGACATTATGTTGTTTACTTGAATCCAAAGGGGGATGGCAAAGTGAGTATTGAAAAGCATCTAACCGTACTTGTGTTTTGCAAATATATACCTGCAGTTTTCATAAGGGGCCAATCTGTGGACTTTCTGTTCCCTAACAGAAGAGCGTGCTGGCACGCTTGCTTGGCTTCTCTGTATAGTTCTTAGCTCGAGACTTCATTTGGTGGCTACTCTTAACATATTTGGGAAACTGATGATGTATTTACAGAAAGAAAAACCAGCAACCCTCCTTTCTAGTTTCTGCTCTTTAGGGAGCAGCCTGCATTTGGAGGCATTAAAGAATCACTTGTCTTCTTAAGAGAAGCAGCTTCATCTTTGCTATTGGCTTTTGGCAGAAGACTTTTAACTGAGGGAATCCCTTCAGTTGTCTGTGTATGTGTGAAGTTCTGCAGTCAGGTTTTATCCAGCATTTTTGTTAGGCTGACTTTATGCTGAAGCAAAGAGGAGCATTTCAAATGTTTCTGTGACTCAGATGTTCAATATCTTTGCCTGTCCCACTGTTACAGGTTCAGGTGACTTGATTGGATTGGACATTTGTAGGTCAGGTGCCTCTTCCCTGGAGTAGACGGGTTTTGTGTGTACATGACTGTTCACAGTGACAGCAGAAGTCAGATTTTGCTCTGAATTTATCATAATTTGTCTTTCATTCTTAATTGGCTTCCTTGTTCTTGATTAATTGTTTTTAAATTACTTTTAATATACAAATAATTACTAGATACCTTGTGCATCACTGCTTTTTATTTTGTAACAAATAGGGTCAACTTTCTGATTCAAATAGAAATGTTTGATATTTGAATAACAGTCCTAAGAAAAAGTTACTTGAATAATTATTGGGCTTTTGATATTCAGTGTAAAACCTTCAAATACTTTAGTAGAGGTTTTGTATTTATGGTCTTCCTTCTGCTGAGCGCAAATTATACTGAACTAGTTCTGTTTTGGTGGTGGTTTTTTTTTTTTCAAACTCATGCTGCTTGAAGAGCAATTTTATTTACTTCAAAGAGCTGAAAGACATGCCAGAAATAGGATTAATTTATCATTCAAGAACATGTTATGTGTAAAATGATATTTATATAAAATTTTCTCTCTAGTGGTGTAAATTTGATGATGATGTTGTATCAAGATGTACAAAGGAAGAAGCGATTGAACACAACTATGGAGGTCATGATGATGACTTATCCGTACGGCACTGTACCAATGCCTACATGCTGGTTTACATCAGGGAATCAAAATTAAGTATGTACACTCTGCGCGCGTTCCCTGTTAGCCCTAAATCCCTGCATGTAAAACTGTGTTTCACCTCTGAATTATTGACAGCCTTCCTGTACAAAGGGGTTTTGTTAGTAATGGTTGGCATTTCTAGATTCTGTGGGATCAAACAGCCGCCTTCTCCCTTTGGAAAAGTATGTGCTAACCCAGTGTCTTGCGTTACTGTGCTAAGGCAAAGGGCTTCAGTCTCGACTGTTTTATAGGATGGAAAAGTTAGCGAACTAACTTCAGTGATGGAAACTAAATCCAATTAATTATAAATATGTAGATATGTACATATACTAAAAAAAAAAAAATGGAGTGGTGGTGAATATTTTTTTAATGCTGAAATGAATATTTCATTCAGAAGTCTATGATACATATTTCATGGAAGTAGTACATTTTGGCTTGAGACAGAATACTTATTTTGCCAAAATGTGATGATATCAAACCATGTTTTTAATTAAAAGATGGAAAAAGCTAGTTTTGACTTCAGTTCAGAAGAAAGTCAAATGTGTATGAAGAAAACCTGTTTGATGTACATCTTAAAATGACATCACAAAATCGGCTTTGTAGGTGAAGTTTTGCAGCCTGTCACGGACCATGATATTCCTCAGCAGCTTGTAGAAAGGCTACAAGAAGAGAAGAGGATAGAAGCTCAGAAGAGGAAGGAGAGGCAGGAAGCTCATCTCTATATGCAAGTGCAGGTCAGCTTCTGAAACAGATCACATCTGCAGCTCCCTTACCGCTAAAATTCAGAATGTCGAGCCACTCAAGACAAACCTTGATCCTTATTTTATTTTTTAAATTTGTGTTTGGAAGTAGTGTTTGAAGTGAAATTACGATTTTTAGTGCTTGTAATTAGATTTACATACGCAACAAATCCTAACCAAACAATACTGTATGTTGTAGTCATTTCTGTTTTCACTAGAAGTTATGCGCTGGCAAGTAAAAATAGTAAGTTCAAGTGAAAGGAAAAGGACCAGGTTTTGTTAAATGGCTGCTCTGCCACCGCACTTTATCTCCTTCAGGAATTATTTTCTAAAATTAGAATGTATCTAGCCATAGGCTGCAAACCTGGACTCCTGCCAAACTGAGCTCATCAAGTAGAAGCAGAAGGAGAGAGTGCTTATATTTGCAATTATCTTTTTGGAAAAGCCAGATGGACTAGATTGTTCTGAATTGCCTTAAGGAACTCTGTTTGTGGCTCTTTCCTGAGCCCATCTGGCACAAGAAAATAGAACCCATTTTCCATTTGCCTCCATGTTTCCTTGCATCTTCTTTCTGGTGTTCCTAAGTACAGAGATATTGGTGAAGTTAAGCTTGTTCTGCACGGCATTTACACTAGGGCTGTTTTCAGTGGAGAGACTGGCAGAGTTGCGCTGTTTGTCTCTCTGTTAACGTAGAATGCATGGGAGCTGCGGGACATCTAGGAAACGGATCAGGCCAGCCTCTTTGCGTTACACCAGGAAAATAATTATGTAGCCTTTAAGTGCCAAGATTGTTAGAGCAACATTTCCAAAATTGGGATCTAAGCACAGCTGGTTTTTCAGTGTTTGGTATTTGTAAGTATTGGAGTATTTTAATTGCTTACACTCATGTGACTGTCAATCACAATTTTGGAAATTTCATTATGATCTCTGTACTTGCAGCTTTTCTTCCTGAAAACATGGATAGAGTCAGCAGTGTGCCACTATCCAGAGAGACAGTAATGTTGCATAGTAAAGCATCACGACAAGGTGCAGCTTTGTGCAGCTGAGTTAATATGAATAGTAACCTTTAAATGTGATTTTTCAGATAGTGGCAGAGGATCAGTTCTGTGGTCACCAAGGCAATGATATGTATGATGAAGAAAAAGTGAAATACACTGTTTTCAAAGTATTAAAAAACTCCACGCTTACGGAATTTGTTCAAAATCTCTCTCAAACGATGGTAAGTGTCCTGTAGCTGAACATGTGTATGTATGTATTTATTACCTTATGGTTGCTGCATAGTCTTTATTGTCTCCAGGTATTGGCAGCAGTCATAATTTAGACCTTTTAAAAGAGATGATCTGTTTGGGTTTAATAAAAGTACCTTAACCTTTCTTTTTGTCCTGTTTCCTGTCACAATTTGTATTTATTTCAGGGATTTCCCCAGGATCAAATCAGATTATGGCCAATGCAAGCTAGAAGTAATGGAACGAAAAGACCTGCAATGTTAGATAATGAAGCAGATGGCAATAAAACGGTAAATATTCATTGATAGAGGACATTATTTCTCTACATCACCCATGATTTTTAGTTTTAGAATTTGTAAGTTTGGGACATCGGATTTTCCAGGGTTTTAATTTAACTTGTATCTGGTAAAGTTTGATACTTGATCAGACAAGATTTAGCGGACTGATTTGGATAGAAGGGAGAAGCATGGTGCATGGATTTTCTTGCATGAAAAAAAGCATAATTGGGATGTTTGTGTTAGATTTCAAACAGAAATGTCTTTTTGAGTCCTCCATTATTTGGATAAAAGCTCTGGATTTAATGGAATGTATTGCTTAAAATATAAAACATTGTGTCTAAATACTACAGAAAACAGTGATTGGTTTCACTGTCCTGTTACTTCTCAAGTGAAGTAATTTTCTTGTCATAATAAACATAACTGTAGGTATATATTTTTTTAAAATGAGAAAGAAATAAGTCCATTTTAAATAAAACTTGTCACTTGTGCCTAAGTAAAACTCTTTTGGTGTCTCTGTCTCTCATTGTTTCTCTTAATAAACTTTATAAACTTCCTGTCATTAATGCAACTTAAAAAAAAATAATTAATTCTCCTGCTCATAGAATGTCACAAAGCTCTTTTTTTCTGATGAAAATGCAGATATCAGGTTACATTATATTATATTCTCCAGAGACTTTTTTTCTTCTTCCACATCTTTCTACATAGATGATTGAGCTCAGTGACAATGAAAATCCATGGACAATATTTTTGGAAACAGTAGATCCAGAGATGGCTGCTACTGGAGCAACATTACCCAAGTTTGATAAAGATCGTAAGCATATATGCTAAAATTTGAGTAAATGCAACATTTATTTTGGCTATATCTCAAAAAACATTGTGCATTCCTTTTATTTTTTTTTTTTTTCAATGATGACCCCTCACACTACAGTGCTGAAATTTAGTTTTCTCATGCAGTTTTTCCCTCGTTTCTTTTCAAGCATAAGACAAGTTTCACATGTTCATCGAATCACTGACTAAATTTATATGGAATCATAGAATGTATTGGGTTGGAAGGGACCTCTAAAGGTGATCTAGTCCAACACCCCTATAAAAAGTTGATTTATTAAAAAATTCAGCATTTAAGAATATTTTAAGGTCATTAATCAAAATAATAAGCCAAAGACACATCTTTGTTGCTGTTTGAAAAAAAAAAACAAAACTCTACATGATTCCCCCCACCACTCAAATAGGCCTTACTTAAAATGGAATCTTGTTTCTTAATTCATAGATGATGTAATGTTGTTTCTGAAGATGTATGATCCGAAGACCCGGAGCTTGAATTATTGTGGACATATCTACACACCTATATCCTGTAAAATACGTGAGTGCTAACATTCATTTTCATTCTTATAGTTGCAAATTTTCTAAGACAATAGATTGCTTTTTTTTTTTTCCCCTAATATTAGTTTTATCAAAGGTAGGCCACAGAAGGAAGTTCTCCCAACACCTGGTAGTTTTCTTCCCTGTTTTTTCAGTGAGACTTTCTGCAAGGCAGAGAGCATTGCCTTAGTACACCACTGGCTGTCAGTGAATTTTTTGTTAAGTTTTGGTGTATTCAGCAGGTGTTGTGAATATACACAACTGTTTCAGACTTGCTGTAAAGCATTCTGATTTGATATTCCTCTCTTCCTCTCCACTTTGTTTCTTCCTCCTTTTTTTTTTTTTTTTTGGTGGAATGTACCATTGCAATCACTTTGAAAATAACTCTTCCACAACGTGTAACTATGATAGCCTGAGCCCAGCTGCTCAGACTGAGTTGGGCATGAGCCTTGGCTTTCGTATAGGTCCATTTAAAGAATTCAGCAAATGTCCATCGAGTAAATGTCTCATTTTGTTGACTTGTTACAGGCTTTCTAATTTTGTATTTTAGCTGTCTTAATCTTTATTTAAAAAGAGATTTTTTTTTTTTTTTTCCTCTCTCTGGGGAAGGAACAGTATTATTTCATCTCTTTGATCTTGGATGGCCTTGCACTTATTTTTGTTGTTCAGATGAAGTGGAAGGAAACCTTAAAGTCTGTCTCTGGGTTGAATGTCAACAAGGGAAGCTTTGCCCTGAGAGGCTATCTTTCTTGGGCATTTTAAAACTATTTATCCAGGGTAGAAAAATAGGTTCCCTCCTTTTTACAGGAGGTCTCACTAGCAGTTAGTGCCATGCATTTCACATTATTTTCCTTTTCCAATAGGTGACTTGCTTCCAGTTATGTGTGAGAGAGCAGGATTTCCACAAGAAACTAACCTTATCCTCTATGAGGTTTGGATTTATAGACTTTTTGTAACATTTTTGTCTTTTACATGTTGTAACGAGAGAAAAAGAAGCTTTATCGCTTAAAAAAAAGGTTGCCCATAACATAACAATGGTAATTTATAAATCAGAAGCACCTTGTAACCTCTGACTTTGAAGCCTACAGTGCTACAAGAGAATAGCAGCAGATAGTTAACTTCAGAACAGATTTCAAATTCAACAAGTAGAAGCGTGAGGCTTTAAAACCAACAAAATCTCTACATGAAGTCCTACATGAGCAGATTTGCTGTGCTAAATCTGTGCATACCCTCTGAGTCGCTCTGCTGAAGGAGCTAACTGCTGCTGAAGTTATTGGCCACTGTATTTTCAGTGGCCCCTTTAGATAGCGGAGTGGAGAAGATGTTGTATGTTCTCCTTTCTTCCCTAAGTTAGAAGTCAGCTCACAAAATACTTACTCCGCTAATGTGTTTCTGCCCCAATACAGAAATAGTAAATCTTTATAACTGCTGTATTTCCCCAGTGCTGAAGATGCAGATCTTGCCAAGGCAGAGTCCTTGCCACAGTAAGAATAAGGAATTGGATTTTTTTTTATCGTGATATTTGTTAGCAGTCATGCTGCTCTGTCTGGTTGTTCCAGGGGAGGATGCACACTTTAAAAAAAACAAACAAGCAAACAATCCAAAACAATTACAAAAACACACACAAAAAACCAAGTAAATTGCTGTACAGAAGTTCAGCACTATTAAAATAAGTGAGCATAATCAGTGTTCTCCAAGCCCCTGGAATCTCTGAATTAATCTCTGAAGTTTGGAAAAATTTCAGTGCTAACAATACAACGGTGAATGATAAAATACTTCTGAAAATTAAGATACAGCTTGAATGAGACTCCAGAGGTAAAACTGAGCAGCCTGTTTTATCAAAGGCAATTAGATGTATCTGGACCTTAGCTAAGACTGCATTTAATTAGTTTGTATGTTCCTGTCCATTTGTTCCTGTTGAAAGCAGATATAAGTTACCTCATCTGATGATTTCTTCAATACTGTGACTTTGATTTTTGTCTTTCGCTTATTCTGTGGTCAACAATTTTTGTTCTTTATTTCAGGAAGTTAAACCCAATTTAACAGAAAGGATTCAAGACTATGATGTGTCTCTTGATAAAGCGCTTGATGAACTCATGGATGGCGACATCATAGTGTTTCAGAAGTATGTATTTTAAGGGGCCAGCTTATTGTACTTAAATCACCTGGTTCACTTTGAAAGCAGAATTTCCTTTAACTTAGCATTTTTAATAAGAGCAAAGTATAATTTTCCAGCTGTAGACTTGTTCTCAGCAGTGTTCTCACTTGTGTATTCAAAGGGGAAATGAAAAAGTATTGGTAGCATTTTAATTGTCACATGCCGCATTATTTGAGGAAAAGAAGGTTTCATCCTGGTTTAGAAAATAATAACCTAAAGTAGGTCTTTAGTATTCCCAAAGCTTGTGGTTCAGCAAAGCGTCTGAGTTCTGCAGCTTTTTACTCGGAGCCACTGTAACTTAGACACTGAAGAGCCTACCAGCATTTCACACCTCGGGCACTGTGCAAGGCTCTCGCCTTGGAGCTCCTTTCAGCCTACAACTAAACTAAACTGCTTTTCCTTTTTTTCCTTTTACTCGTGCTCACAGTAAATTCCTTATTGGTCTACGGTGCTGAGATGCTCCCAGTTTGCCTGAGCGTATGCAACTCAGGGATTCTGGTGCTTCAACTGGAGTTTTCTCCAAGGCAAAAGGAGAACTCCTGCCTCTTGTATCCATTAAAGGGATCTTTCATAGCTTGTCAGGGCTATAAATCAGCATTTCTGTGCTCTCACTCCTGATGGTCACACCCAACTGTGTTGCTCTGTTTCTCTCCATGGGCTGACAGTGGGTGGAAGCCAGCTAGTCTATCTTCAGCACTCTTACCCCAGATTATGTGAGATGAATGTATTTCTCATGTCATGCCTTGGAACTCGCATTCCCTGTTGACCCAGTTGGTGTTATGCACCTTTGGCTGGCTGCTGACTCCTGGGTAAGTGCACAGCTTGTACCCTGGTGCTATTTCTCTGCTGAGAAGATAGGGGTACCAGTCAGTAATGACCCAAACCAGCACAGGGCCAAACTGTCTTGCTTCTGACCTTCAAGGAGTCTTATTATCCGTCTGGCCTCTGTGCAAAGCAGTTAAAACAGGAGTATGTGGAAAGCTGTGGTAGCATTAATGCAGACAGGCAGTAATGTGTCAGGGTGGGAGGGAGGGACGAGTCCTGCTAGTGCCCGTGTGGAGCGACTGGATTCAGAGCGTGCCAGACGGGCGGCTGAGCGAGCGCAGCCCTGGCACCGCACGGAGGTACTCGGGGGTGCGGGTCACTACTGACTGTGTTAGTTCTACTGTGTACAAGTGGTGGCTCTTTAATAAAAAGGTTTCTACGTTTTATTTCTGTATTTCTCAACTGTTGCTGACTTACTGTAGAACACGTTTTTTAAAGCCCTAACTGCTGATACGTGTAACAGTGTGATACGTAATGGGTTATTATTTGTTTGCTTTTGTAGAGATGACCCAGAAAATGATAACAGTGAGCTACCAACAGCTAAAGAATACTTCCGAGACCTCTATCATCGTGTGGATGTCATTTTCTGTGATAAAACCATCCCCAATGACCCAGGCTTTGTTGTTACTTTATCCAATAGGATGAATTACTTTCAGGCACGTGACCTATTTGTTTCTTTGCTTCTGTTCCGTTGTTCTGAAAGGAACTTTTGCACTAGTTCACGGGTGTATTATACGTACTTTTAGATAAGAGTACATCTGGTCTTGTACACTTCTTGCATTGTGGTAATGAAAAATTTAAAGAACCTGCTAATGCTTGTGAGAAGAAAATACTCTAAAACCCCCGAGTTTTATTAATAATGAGCTATTTAACAATAGGATTCTTTCTTCATTGCCATTCTGCTCTGCCAGGGAAATTATATTGTAATGTAATTGTGCGTTTGCTTTTTAAGTGACATGTAAAATTTGCTAAACTTATTTAGCTGTTAAAAGGAAAAAACTGTGGGGATCCTAGTGATAACTCTTTTATGCTTGCAATATCACCAGCCATACTCATTTGTAGACCAAACTGCATTGTTTTCTTCACACAATGCTATTTAATGCTTACTGGCACTAAAAGATCAAACCTGCTGTGTGCACAAAGGGTGATGGGGGGTGTGTAGAAGAGGAAAACCAGACAAAGAAACTTTAAAATATACATTAAAATAAAGTTGGCCTGATCTATTAAGCGCATAAATAGATTTGTTTCCTTACAGTTCTCCTGTAGTTGCCTTTTTAAGTGTCAAAAAGCACTTAAAACCCATTTATTTTCTGAACTTTGAGCACCTGCATACACAGGGGAAGTCAGGATTGACTTCTGCTGGTCTGTTCTCATTTGTCTGCTTTTCAGCAACTCTCATTTTTACTTGAAGTGTAAGTTCCTTATAGTTGTTTTTTTCTTTGTATGGGAAAAATAGAGAATTCCCATGCTTTTTTGAAGCAATGACATGAAATATACTGATGGGAATAACGTGATATTGCTCAGCAAGCTAACTTCCTTGGAGCAAACTAAAGAACAGTGGGAGTTTTCAAAGAACAAGTCTTACTTATTTCTATTGATACCATAAATTAAAAACAACAACAACAAAAACAAACCAGCCAACCCAGAAGAGGAGTAGAGCTGTTGTTTTGGATTTTGTGGCCTTTTAGTGACAGTGGTTTATGGTAATAAAACAGACGGTTTTCTCTCTTCCCCCTCTCTCTCCCCTAGTATATCTTATTCTGTGTCAACTGTTCAGGAGCCAAAGATCCAAGTTTATTTTGCCTTGGGGAAGTAAGCATAGTGGGTCTTTCTCAGCATTTCAGTAGCATGATATTCTTGACGTGGAGTGAATGACTGTGTGATTGTAGAGCAATGTCATAACTGTCTGAAATAACTCAGAACTTACACAGAAATTTATTTGCAGGTTGCAAAGACAGTTGCGCAAAGACTTAATACGGATCCAATGCTATTACAGTTTTTCAAGTCCCAAGGGTAAGATAATTTCCGTAGTGTTCTGTGTTTAAACTCCTGTTTAAAACGCTTGGCCCAAATAGGGATAGGTTGCAGTTACTTTGGAGCTTTTTCCAGGTTGTTCACTAGTTCTTTACCCAGCAGAACCTTCGCTTGGCAGAAAGGTGTGTAGACAGTATAAAATACTGCCATGACTGGCTCTAGAGCTGCAGAGAATTGCCCACTTTAGAAGAGTTCTAGTAAGTGTCATTGAAAAAAGATGCACTTTAAAGGATCATCATTTAAATTTCTAAAATCATGGGACTAATTATTAAGCTAATGCAAGTGCTGTTTTAGGGCATGCAGATTTCTAGAATGGAGGAGAGCAGAAGCAAGTGCACATAAAAGCAGGATTTTTGCTGATTTTACAGGTTTAAATGCAGGAGTTCACTGATTTTCCCTATCCTCCCCCAAAGTCTGCAAATGGGGTTTTATGAAGATGACGATGATCTAACAAGTTCGCAGCTGCTAAAAGGGGACATTCTGGTTAAAGTGGTGTTCTCAGGCACGGTTGTGTAAAACCAGATTTGAATCTGTATAAAACTAGAGCAGAAAACAGCACATTCGTCATTACATGTATATGCTGCAGGAATAATGCACAGAAAAACTACATCCTTTCCTTTGTATTTGTGTAAATGTAGATTGCTCTTTATTAACCTGTAGGTATCTCTCTTCATCAACAAGATTGTTGTGATTTGAGTAGCTCTTTATAGTTTACAGTGCTGTGGTCACTCTGGAATTTGCTGTGTCATGTGGCTCCACAAATTAACCTTTCACAATCTAAAGCATGTGCTGCTGTACTAGTAGTTTCAGCGGAATGTGGGTCTGTCACCCTGCAGCGTTAAAGGTGAGCCTGTAAACATCCAACAGAGTTAACACGCACAGTGAAGGGTATTCCTGTTCCCACATGCTCACCTGTTTTTAAAAATCACTGAAGCACTGAATATAATGCTGCTTAGGCTGTGCTAGCAAATATGTGAAACTGGAAGTCAGGAATAAAAATGTACTTGGTACTTTGATTTACGGAGCAGTGATGGATTGGAAAGAGATATTTATGTTTTTCTTTCCTTCTGTAGTTACAGGGATGGCCCTGGTAATCCTCTTAGACATAATTATGAAGGTACTTTAAGAGATCTTCTGCAGTTCTTCAAGCCTAGACAACCTAAAAAACTTTACTATCAACAGGTAAGAGTCTTTTGTTTTTATTGGTGCAAATTAAAAAAAACATAATTCTGCCCCATACAAAGTATGCCTAAAGTGTTTTTCTTTTCTTCCTTAAGCTCAAAATGAAAATAACTGATTTTGAAAACAGAAGAAGTTTTAAATGCATATGGCTAAATAGCCAGTTTAGGGAAGAGGTGAGTGGGGCTGGCTGTTACGTGCTTGCTTTCGTTTCTTTGTCAAAGCGGGTATGGCTGTGATTGTGATTCGTGGATTCTGTTATCCTTGAATAACACAAAATTAGAACAAAGTTGTACCTACTTAACAAAACCCAAACAAACAAACCCAAATGACAACAAAAAAAAAAAAACCTTTAAAAAATTGAGCCAGTTCTTAACAAAAATTTTGAAGATAACATAGTGTTCACTTCAGTAATCCTTATCTCTTAAAGGTGATTTTTTGATGAAGAATCCGGTGTATTCTGTGCTTTAATATGTTCACATTTTCAGATTTTCTAATGATTTTTCTGTTTCCAATTCCGTAGGAAATAACAGTATATCCAGATAAGCATGGGTGTGTGCGGGACCTGTTAGAAGAATGTAAAAAAGTTGTAGAACTCTCTGAAAAAGGTTCAGGGAAATTAAGGTAAAGCAAGAAGATTTTGATTTCTTTTATGTGACCATATGGACTTTACGCAGGAAGGTGTCTGTAGAACTTAAAACACTGTGGAAAGCATTAATATCAAATGAAGTCTGATACTATGTTGAAAACAAAAAGCTTCCAGATTCACATTAAGAGAGATCTTATTAACTATAATATACATTTTACGTAATTATTTATTTTGTATTTCATAAAGATACATCCGTGAGATGCATAAGTCTTATGAATTACATTTGTTAACTCCCAATTTAATAGTTGTTTCCAGGTAGAGCATTTAATGCTGTTCACTTCTCGGGAGTTAAGAGTGAGGTCACGTAAAGAGAGTTTAAAAATTAATCTAAATAAAAAACCTTTTGTCTTTTAACTACATGTATTGGCTTTTTTTTTTTTTTTGCAATTTAACATTGTGGAACTTTACAGCTTAATTTTTACTAAAGGCTGAATTTAAAGTTTTAAAAATACAGTTAGTACCATCTGTTGACATCCTGATTACAGTAACCTTTCTGAAGGTTTGAGAAAGAAATGTTACATTTATTTATCTATTTATATTTATTTTCTCATGTTTATTTTTAAGGCTGCTAGAAATTGTAAGTTACAAAATAATTGGTGTCCATCAGGAAGATGAGCTGTTAGAGTGTTTGTCACCTGCAACAAGTCGAACATTTCGAATAGAGGTAAATATTGCTTTCATAAAGAAACTTTACATCTAGAGTTTGAGAGAAGAAACTCTCTCAAATGGTAATTCTCTTTTTCTGGGTTCAGATTTCAAATACCGTTATACTTTCAGCAACTTTGATTACATGCAAATACATATGTATTTTTAAAGATAATACGTCTAAAATTTTTCCTTTTTTTTATCTGCTTCCCTATAATGATTACCTTCTTTAATTTTAAAAAAATGTTTATTGTAACAATACATGAAGACTTGACAAGGGCTTGTCCACAGGACATTTACTGCCTTCACAATAATTCCAAGGTTTGTTCTGAGGACTCATGATATAAATGTTCGGGCTTAAAACCCACTTTCATACACTAAACTTAAGTATCCTAGCAGACTGTTTCCTTTTAATGTTGAGCTTCTTGAGAGAAATTTTGCTATTTATCATGTGATTTTTTTTTTTTTTCCTACACATTTCATCATTCAAATATCTTCATGTACCTCAGTTCAGAAATTGGGGAAAAAAAAGTTTCCAATATAAACTGTAATGAGGAAACAACGAGAGGTCTGTGATACGGTTACCAGCTACAGCTGATAGAAAATTTCATGTTAAAAAAGCCATTTGGGGAAGCCAGGAGAGTATTTACTAGGTAGGGGAAGCTGAAATGCTGTCATGCCAGGGATGAGCGACTCTTGTCAAAAGCCTCTCCTGAACAGCATGGTTCTTTTAGTTGATTTTTGAATGGACTTGTTTTACATCAGTAACTACATCAGTTATGCTCTTAGGTACTTAGGTTTGTTTTTGGAGAAGTTTTTGCTGATTGCCATCATAATTTTATGTCTGGATCTAGGAAATTCCTCTGGACCAGGTAGATATAGATAAAGAAAACGAGATGCTAATCACAGTGGCACATTTCCACAAAGAGGTTTTCGGGACATTTGGAATTCCATTCTTGCTGAGGATACACCAGGTACAGTACGGCTCCCTTTTTCTCCCCATGGGATTTATTGATGATGTTTTCTTAAAGTACTGTCAAAGAAACTGCTTAGTATAAAAAGTGTATAGGGAAATATTGCTCCTCTCTAAAAGGTTGTGCTCCATATATGCCTTTTTGCAGTTAAATCACTTGCCCTCTCAGTTCTTTTGCATCTACGGATTGTTTGGTGTTTCAGTGAGCCTCTGCAGTATCTAGAAAGCAGGCATGTGGCATCAGCCAAGGACTCAAAATGCTCTCAGAACAGTACTACCTCTGCCGCAAGCCCCCACAGAACCCTCCCCAACAGACTTCGAGCTCTGTTTCTAATACCACTTTACTAACTGTGATTCAAACTTGTTGGCTAAAGCAGCTGGGCCATGGTTGTTTGGCTTTTTCCTGAGAGATGTGATTATGAAAAATGAGTTTCCTTTCTTCATCATTTTCCAAGATGACTTTGCATTTCATAACCTCAGTAATTTGATGTGCTTCATCTTCTACGGTTGGAAGTTAGTATGGGAGTGAAAGCTAATTTTGAAAGCTTAATTTAAATTCTCAAGTTTTTATGTGGTGCTGCTCCAGCTGAATGTCACACTGATTCTTTTAATATTGCAGTGTATTTCTGGGGGCAGTTAGCAATTTGCTTCTAAACTTCCTCTGGTTTATGTATGTTAGCTTGTATGAATATTACCTATTTTTCTAAAAGTTTTCCAATGAGAAATATGCCTGCCTCTCTGCATCCCATAGAATTTTACTCTATTTCCATGTTTTTTATCAATGTAGAGGAAAACCCATGCGTTGATTTCTGGTGGACACCATTTGCACTGCATTTTTCCCTGTCTGTGACAGTCGATATATATTATTGATCTTTAAGTTGATGGTATCCATCGCTTTTTGGGGCAGTTTACATACACAGCATGCAGACACATACTACAAAAATAACTAATTGAGGAGGAGCATCACAGGTGTAGAGTTTTAAAAACATAATATGCTTAGAAAGGATATGTAATTTTTTTTTTTCCAAGTTCCTATTTTGTTACTAATTTATTAACTTTGTTTCTTAACTCTAACCTGACTTGCACATATCATTAGCAGTGTTTGGTTGTTTTATGGGATGGCTTGCATAATGATGAATCAGAAGACTTAAAGTTGATGAATTGATAGCAAGTTGTATGTTGTTATTCAATATTGTAGAGGATGTTGTTGACACTTGTGTAATTTTTAATAACTGAGAGATTAAGTTAATGTATTTCAATGAAGCTTAAAGCAGGAAATATTAACAGCATCTCTTTTTTTCCTGGATTTTTTTTGGCATTAAAAATCTTGTTGTTATTATTAGGGTGAACACTTTAGAGAGGTTATGAAGCGGATTCAGACAATGCTGGACATACAAGAAAAAGAATTTGAAAAGGTAATGGCAAGTCGAGAGAGTTTTTGTTGCTGATTGTAAACCCTAGAGGGGTTTATTCCAAGAAGTTGGAACACCAAACAAAGTTTTGGGCTAAGTATAGATTTTGGTCAATAGAACAGTTGTTTCACCTAAATAATGCTTTTTCTGAGAATAATTAGGTAGGATGTGTAGGAGTAGTATTTCTGTCCTGCATCAGAAGACATACCTGGCAAAACATGTCAAGTAACCTAGGAAAATAAAGGTGGTGCGGGAGCCCTAGAAGCCACCCACTCCAGGTTCCTGCTCAGGGCAGAGCTAGCTTAAAGCTGTCAGATCTCAAGTAGGTAAAACCCTGAGCAATTTGAAAACTCCCAAGGCTTGGCATTCTGCCATGTCTTAGACACTGGATTTTAGAGCATTACCACTCTCAGGGTGAAGACTTTTTTTGACATATAATCAGAATTTATTTTGCAACTTGTGATGGTTGCTTCTTGTCCTTTTGCTGTGCAGCGCTTTGAGAAGTCTGCTTTTATGGAACACCCTTCAGTTGGTGGAAGACTTAGATGTCCCTTTTAGCCTTTTCTTCTCCGGGCTAAGCAAACCCATTTCCCACTGCCATGGGCTCCAGCTCCATAACTATCTTAGTGGAGCATTGCGGGACTTTTGCGGTTTGTTGCCTTCTCTTTTTCCCTGGAGGGCCTGAACCTGGACACAGTACCCAGATCCAGGATGGTGATTTCCTGAGCACTCATTCTGTCCTGTTATCCTGGGTGTTGATGAGGATTTTAAACAGGATTGGCCTTGATCAACCCCAGAAGAATACTACTTATAACCAGCTGCAAGCTGAACTGTGAGATTAGACTTGAAGGCTTTATTGTAATGCGGTATCTTACCAGTTGTGGGGTTTTGTTTTGTTTTGTTTTTCACAGTTTAAATTTGCAATTGTAATGATGGGCCGACACCAGTATCTCAATGAAGATGAGTATGAAGTGAACTTGAAAGATTTTGAGCCCCAACCTGGTGAGTTGTTGGACAACCTGACTATTCTTTTGATCTGCTAAAGTTGCTGTGCCAGGTGTTAGAATGGGAATATCCTTAACTCAGAATGCAGAAAGAGTTTGTTCTTTGTACATGAAATACGTTATATATAGTAACTAAGAAAGCATTTATATACACTTATGTTAGTCTGAGAATATGAATTTTGTAGGCATATAACTAATCTATTTCCTTGTGAGTGACCAAATGGGTCAAATATCAGTATAACACATTTACAGAAGGAGTCACAATGTCAGTTGCACCTTATCCTTATTGTCCATCTGCTGCCTTGTACATTTGATTCTCACAGTGTTTTTGGAGCATGTGCTCGTGTTATTCCTAAAAAATGATAGGCTGCATTCTCCTAAGATTCTTATTTTGAGTGTGCTGCAAAGCAGTATTTGAATTCTTATATTCATTGAATATACTCGCTGTTCATTCTTGATATTTTCAATGAATCTGGAGAATCTAACAAGAATATTACATATGTCAATAGGATGCTGTTCAGATTTTCTTTTCCTTTCCTAAGACATGATTCACCACGCTACACATACAGCTCTGTTCTGAATTTGTCTGTAGATGGTCTACCATTTCATTTACTTGACTGAGATTTAAAGCTCTGTTCTCTGAGGAATTTACACATAGGAGAAACCAGGTTAATCCTTCAGGAGTTCCACCACAGTCATCCTTTTGAGAGGAATGGCAACTTTGAATCTGCAGTGAGGGCTTGGCTGAGAGCCTTGAATTTATCGGTGTTATTTTTTTTCCCCTAGCTTAGCTGAGTGTTCCTTTTTGTGAGTAGCTCTGTCTGGGAGAAAGGAGGTTGAGGACAATTTAACTCTCTGCAGTTCTGTTTTTCTGACAATTATGAGCTCTGGTTTTTGATGGCAGGTTGTGCTAGGGCCAAACTTTCTCTGATTTTTTTTTTTTTTTCAAGCTGTGTTTTGGATTTATGTAACAGTTGTAAAGAAATCCTGTAACTGTTCATTTATTTCAAAGCCCCCAGAGAGTTAGACCTGTACTATTATTGAGTACTTTGCAGGAACCTAACAAAAAAGTCCTCTCCTTGTGGTGTTTTGCACAGCCAGGTTTATGGCACATGGCTGTGAACCTGAGAGGACTTGCCAAAATTCCGAGTGCCTGTATCTGCACAAGTCATTTGTAAGCAGAGAAGTGTGTCACTGGAGGGACCTCTTTTTCTGCGCTAGTTTTGAGGGGTCTCTGGATGACGAACTTGGACATGGACATTTCTCCATGGTCAGATAAAATCCCTCTTGTGTGCTCAGACCAGGCAGAGTCTTGATTTTATTCTGTGAGTCATCTTTCTGGGGGTGGAAAGGGGAAGGCAATAGTCTGGAACGAACTGTCGGACTTTCTGAGCGAAGCAGAGCCAGTATTGCCAAAACAATGTGAAAGACTAACCAGGTAACTAGGTCCAAAGCACAGAACGTGGCAGAGATTGGAACAGGAAGAATGTGAGCTGTTTGTAGGAGTTGCAGGGAATGTGAGATTACAGGGCTTTATTTGAGAGTTCATGGGAAGTTGCCCCGTTGATAGAATTCATTCCCCCACAGACGTCTCCTATGGAGTGGTAGTATGATGCTTTAACGTCTTCTTCCCTGAGTAGTATTTCAAGGTGTGGGGCTCAGGTGTTTCTACAAGCCCCGAATTTTAACACATGCTGCAAGTTGAACCTAAGCTTGGTGTTCTCTAATCGGATTGACACAGCTGATATCAGTGACCCTCTGCTTTTACCAAGATGCACTCTAGCAATAATTGTTCTGGTGCTAACGCGGTAGAACTTCATTTCTTTCTTTAAAAGACATTCAAGTGATCCCAGCAAGATTGGCAGCTCTTTTTTATATTTGACATTGACCATTACATCAAACAAAAAGATATTTTGATTGAAGAAAACGTATCCAAAAATGCAGATGCAAGCAACCAAAAAGGTCAAGTGTTTTATGCTTTTTGATGGGTTGCAGTCAATGGCTGTGAACGTAGGAGTGTGCTTTTCTTGCTGGGGGCCTACTGAATTTCTGCCTTTGTCATTTCACTTCTAAGAAGATTTGATGCTCTGCATTAAGAGCATCTTAAAAGATAATTTCTCCCATTTGCAAGAAGTATGTGGACTGTGGTTTTTTCCATGAAAACTAGTGGTAGATAAAGCCATATTGGGTTGAACAAATGAAAAAAATCTGTATGTTTTCTTTGCAGTCTAAATATGTCGACATTTTGCCCATCAGTTACATTATTTCTTAACTGATTATTTGCACTTTAGATGAATTTAACAAATATTCTCACTTAAACCAGGTGATAAGAATAACTTAATGCAGCAGAGAAAGCTTATAATGTGGCAAATACTATGGATGCTTTCCTGTTCCAAACAGACTCAGCACTTTGAAAGCTGGTACTTTGATGTGCCTGTGACCATAAATTATAACAGTAGTTTTCTTGCTTTAGCACACACTTCACTGCTGTAAGCTCCTATAAGCGACTGAAGTGGGAAAAAACCCAAACAGCTACCTGATCCAGAAACAGCTGTAAAATGTGTTATTGGAAAGAAAGCGGTGGTCAGGCAAGCCGCCCTGTTGGCTGTGGACTGTAGGACTGTTGTGCAGTCCTCTTCTGTACCCTGTGATTCACAGCAAACCGTGAGCAGGGCACGCGGGAGGAGTTCGTGTAAAGGAAAATTTCCAATTTAGTCTTAAAACTTCATTATTGTCTTTTCTCTTTTCTTTTCTAGGCAACATGTCTCATCCAAGGCCATGGCTAGGGCTTGACCATTTCAATAAAGCCCCAAAGAGAAGTCGCTACACTTACCTTGAAAAAGCTATTAAAATACATAACTGACTTAACCAGATTGTCAAGGCAAGGGACAAACCTAAGTGTGTGTGTGCACCTTTTTAACAACTGTAGAACTTTGGTACACGTGCACTATATCTGAAGTCTTCAGCAAGAGGATTTGCTGCTGATGTTAATTTTATTTTGTTGAGGCTGTTCAGTTTGGCTTCTCTGTATCTATTGACTGCCCTTTTTGAGCAAAATGAAGGTGTTTTTATAAAGCTTGGATGCCAATGAGAGTTATTTTATGGTAAACGTAATGCAAGGCAATTGTCAGCATAATGAGGGAAGAGTTTAGTAGAACAGTTGACATTGGCAAATATTTGTCAGTAGTACGTTTCTAGGTGGCATAAGCTGGCTGGCTGCCCTTCCCAGTATGGTGTTCACCATTACTGCAGCTAGTAAGTCTTATGTTTAGACTCACATCAGATTTATTTCCTTCAGTTATACTTTAAATGACATTTTTGTGCATTTGTAAATGCAAAAAACTCACATCATCAATAAATAGCAATCTCTACTTCATTGTGTACATTGTTGGCACTTATTCGGGATTTTTGTCTCCTCCAGCTGCATAGAATCTTTTTTAATAATCTAGTTTTCGTTTAATTTAGTCACTACTTTGCATCCCGTGTTGCCAAGTGGATGCCCTGAGTCCTAAAAAGAGATAATTTGGGTCTTTTTATTAAATTTTCAATCATTGGTAAATACCGTCGTGATTTATTATGCCATCTTCTGGCAAATAGAATGACACTCAAAAGTTGGCAAGAGCAAGTGAAAAGATTATAAATATCATTAATTTAGTTAACATGAGAAGAGATGGGGAAAACACAAGAAATAGCCTTTTAGCACAGAGGGCATGCTCACTAGTGTTTAGTAAGCTGTTGACTTTGTATAAAAAAGGAGGAAAAAAAAAAGAAAAAAGAAGAAAAAAACAAAAAATGAAATTGTATATTTAATGAATGAACATGTACAATTTAACACTTGGAGGTTAATTTTGTTGGGTGAGTCTGCAAGTGAATTTCACTGATGTTGATATTCATTGTGTGTAGTTTTATTTCAGTCCCCAGACTGCTTCCTTTTATTTTGGAGCTAATGCCAGCCGCGTGTCTAGTTTTGAGTGCAGTAAAGATAGAATCAGCAATTCACACTTAATTTTACATTCTTTTCCAGTATTTTATTTTGTTTCTGTAGCCGCAGTGTACAACAACTCTTCCTGTATATTGCCTTTTTTTGCTGGAAAATGTTGTATGTTGAATAAAATTTTCTATAAAATTTTTTTCGGTGAGTGATGACATGGACATTGAAGAAGGTTTCTCCTCTCCTTGGAACTAGATTTTTGGGAAATGTTTTCGTTTGTGAGGTTTTGCTAAAGGTGTGGGGTTTTTTTCTTAAGTGTTGACAATTGTATAACCCTGGTATTGGTTGTTTTGGGGAAGATTCGCGGGGTTTTCTGTTTAATTGTTTTGGTGTTTGGAGGGTTTTTTTGCTTTTGTTTTCTTTTTACCTCCTAACTCGTCACATTTGAGCTTAACAAATAAAAGATTTTCCAGGAAGGAGCCATATACAAATAAGGCATATGGAAAAAATATTTTACTAGTTTGTTTGTAAAGCTTGTAGTAGAGTCTTTGTGGTAGACTTGACTCTGCCTGCCTGTACGAAATTTTGTGGTCCAGATTCTCAAGTCTAATACTATAAATGGTGTAAAGTGAAATCTGGAGTCTTTAAAGGTAAGCTCTCTTACTAGAGTAACGTGTTCCCTGTATTCATAACCAGTACAGAGCGTGCTTAGAAGCTTCCCTTTCTCAGACCTGTCAATAAACATTTAGTAGGGGTTGTGTACATGTGATGGCCTTTATACTTTTTTCTGAGAAGGATTCTAGTGGTTACTGAAAACACCAGCAAGTATTTTTAAATGAAAATTTTAAGATCTATTTCACTCCTTTAGCTTTAAAATGAATGAATCGCTCAAGTTTTAGGTATGTTTGGATTTCTTTTTAGTTTGTATCTTGCAGTGCTTTTAAATGTGTCTTCCTTCCAATCAAGGCAAATTAGTTTTACTTTCTTTGTCATGTGAGCGCGTAGGTTGCAGGTAGAGGGAAGCGCTGAAATGGCATACCTCTAGAGGGTAAAGATTTCCTTTCCTTTGTGTTTGCATCAAACTGCTGAGAATTGCAACACTACCCAAATGGTGTTTTTACTAGTACTTGGATTGTCTCTACAGGCTTCCAGTAAATGTCAGGATTTGTATTTAAAATATTTCTGTAAAATCAGAGACTCTGGTCAGCAGCAGTAAGTCCTAAATATATTTTGTGAATTTAATGTTATGGTAAACTGATACAAAATGGAGTTTGTATCTGAATGTCACTAAGTTTTCACATTAATTTATGGGATGTTGGCAGCTTTTAAGGAGTATCTTAAGGAATCACAATACTTCCTCTTTCAGAAGAAAACATCACTAACAAAGTAAATTAGGGGTGCCTTTTGAGTTTCAGATGACTGGTTTTTACATGCTTCAGTATTTGTGCTGTTCCCACACAAGTTTTGAAAAGACAGTACATTAAGGCATTCCATATGCAGTTTTCAGTAACTGAAGTTTTTTATGAAAAACTTTTTCTTTGGAGCAGAAGTAACTTGTTATTCAGATGTGGAGGTGCACCCCTAGGAAGAGCAGAGGAGGACAGGAGGTTTTCTCAGGTGCAGTATGTTTTAGTTCATTCTAAAAAATTTCCAAGACCACAGTCTTCAAAATTAGCATGCTTTCCATTCCACATTTAGATTTTGGAATTATCTGGATAATAGCGAATGCATTAAATTAGGTTAATTATAATACAAGTGTTAAGCAATAAGGATGTAATTCCATGGTATACAGCATCAGAGCAACATTATGTTAATGGCCCACCTGAATTCTCCCTATGAAAATAGCAAGCATTGTTCCTGTAGATTTACATAGTGCCTTTTATCCTAAAGGAGTCCAAAGCATTCTGTGAAATCTAAGCGAATCACACCAGTGACATAGTTGCCAAGTGACAGCCACCACCACCACCCTTTACTGGAGAAGGCTTGCTTAGCAACACCACCAGGACAAACCCGTGTCGGGCGGTGTCGTCCCGCAGGACGTGCAGAGCGTGCAGTGCCTCCCGCGTACTGGATCTACCTCAGCTGCTGCCCCTCCGGAGCCGGCACCCCAGCATCCCGCCCCAGCATCCCGCCCCGGCATCCCACTGGAGCTTGGACCAGCCTGGCCGGCGGGCCCTGTGCTGGCTGCAGGCGCCAGTGCCCAGATCTCAGCTATGCCGTGTTTTTTGCTATTTAATATCCTTTGTGAGAAATCGTTTTCTGTAGGAACTGTATATATTGTAAATAAAATAGACTAGGATAAACACTGGATTGGTGTCTTGTCCCTTCATTCTGGAAAAGCTTGGGAGCGAAAGCCGTTGGGTCGCTCAGAAGTCGGGATGATTTTGCTTAGATCAAAGAGATAAATTTTGCAAAATTCAGCCAAAGTGCGTGGCAAGAGTGACGTTCACGGTGTAGGGTGAGCTGGCCAGAAGGTAAATGCTGAGTTCTCTGGCAGTTTCCAGGTGTTGAACTCATTGGTTTTTCTCAGAGGAACTAAACAAGCATTTGGATAGAGGCAGAAAGCGTTGGTGTTTGGTGTGAGAACGGTGTGGTGCCATTTATTGTTGGCTTTTAAACCAGCCTGGTCTTTAAGGTCAGAGAAGGGGGAAAGTGAACATTTGTGTTACGCTCAAATCAGAGTTTCAGTCTGTGCTCAACTTAATTTCTGTCCCAGGTGATGCTGAAGTTAGCTGTGTACCAGCACGGCAGGAAATTTGATTGCTAATTTGCGAGCGGGAGCGCGCCACGGGAAGGACGGGAAGGGCAGGGCGGCGGGCCCGGCCGGGGCTTGCGCCGGGTCAGCGCCGGGGGCCCGGGCCGCGGCTCGCTGTCGGAGCTGCGGGAGCAGGTGCCGGGGCTGGCGGGCCGCGGGGCAGGGCTGAGGAGAAGCGGCTCCGGGCAGAGCAGCGCGGGCGGGCCCGGCCTGGCCGGCCCAGAGGAGCGGCCGTCCCGCGGCGCCGCGTCCGGCGGGGCCGTGTGCACAGAGCCCTCAGCCTGCCCTCAGCGGGGCCTGCGGCGCTCGCCGCTGCCCAGCAGCTGCGTGGGAGCACGATCGTCTTCCTGAACAGGCCCCATCGCTGGAACGGCTCAACCTCAGGCAAAGTAGGATGCTTTAAAGTTCTCTTAACGCCGTGTTACCCACAGCTCCCCTTCAAAGCAGGGGCAGGGCACCTCGGTCGCGGTAGCGTGCAGTGGCCCAAGCGCTGTGTGCCACCCGTCTGGTGCCCGCAATAATTACGGTGCTAACATGAAAATAATTATGATGTTAAAAGGTTGAAATGCAGGGTTTTCTTCCTTTCTGTTTGTCTTCCCAGCCAGCAGTAAACACCAGCAGCAGCTGCTGCCGTCGCCATGTGTTGAGCGGGGTCTGGGCACATTCTGGGCAAGTGGTAATGGAGATTTGGTTTTAAAATAGAGGTTACTTCGGATGAGAACTGGAAAAGTTCTCTGTAAAATGTAAAGCCTAGCACTTCTGCAGCTGGGTGATGATGCAGTGCAGCGGGAAGGCAGAGAGGTAAAATGACGGCCTTGTGTTGTGGTTTTGGTGACTTCTTTTTTCAAGCTGCGCTTGTTTTATTTTGTTTGCCTTTTAGTTCTGTTTTTTAAGTGTAAATGGGCACCCAGCCTGACCTGTGGCTCCACTCTGAATGCAACAGGGCATGGAAGTAATACAGACAGGAGATGTTTTGCTAGTATTGTTAATAACAACAGATTTATTGTCTTACCTTATATATAACACAGTATAGACAGTCTCATAACTTCATGTTTCATTAATAAATAATCAGCTACACTGTACCACCTGCAGCCCTGCAGGGGTAGGTCCCATTTGAAGAGGAGCAGATAGAAGTGAAATCCCAACCAGTCAGTGCCAGTGCACAGAAGGTAAGTGCATCTCTAAAATGGGCATGTCCAAACCTCTTGGTTACTGGTGGGTTGAAAAGTGCAGAAGAATCTGTGTCCCAGCTGGGTTGGAGATTTGAGAGGATAAGGAGGAGTAGTGCTGAAGTACTCAGTAGTTGGTCACTTCACAGCTCAGTACAATTCACATAGAGCATAAATTCAAGCGACACTTGACTAAATCAGTCTTCAAGGCTTTTTGTTTTAAAGCCAGTCCAACCATGTGATGGTAAAACTCCGGATGTATTCATCAGCAAGGGAGCTGCGGAGCCTAAGCTTACTCCTATGTGTTTCCTAGCAGTACTTTTATGTGTAGAATCTTATGCCATTAGGAAATGGAAACTTGATGTCATCTGATTGCATAAAGTTTGTTTCTATAGTCTTTTATATCTATAAATATGAAACCGACAGCATGGGCAGTAGTGGTCTGCATCCTTGAAGATCTTCATGAACAAAGGTACGAAGCAGCATCCAAAACAGCACCTACAACCAAAGAGGAGATGGACAGGCATGGAATGATGTACTGACTTTTCTTTCTGCTGGCTACATCTGTGCTTTTGCTTGCCTTGTTCTGTCTGCCTTTTCGTGGCAGGAATGCACTTCTTTCCCAAGTCTCTTAATGTTTAAAATCTCTTCCAAAAATTAATCATCTTCGCTGCTAACATCTTATGCGTTGGTCTGATTGTGAGCCTGATTCTAAATGACAGTAGGGAAGTAGACGGTGTTGTGCTAATTTATATCTCTTATGAAAAGTACTAACATAGTTGGCTAAATTTAACACTTTGCACCCCCTGTAGCCGCAATGACTGTATCTAGAATGGATAGACTTATTATCAAATAGAAAAGGACAAACTGTCTGTATAAGCAGTAGCTAGAACTTTTTTCTTTTTAATGTTACTCCTTTTCATCTTTCTACTCTGAAGAATCTTTAAAGCGCACATGAAAGCTTACCCAACCATACACAAGCTGGTGCACAGAAGGTAGGACAGTCTGCCCAGCCTGTAGGTGACCTGTGTGGTGATGTGCTGGCGGCAGGAAGGGCATATTGTGGATGTTGGTTTGCTTGAGAAGATTCCTGCTACGATGATCGGAGGCTGAGACACCAAGTAAACTGAGTTCAAGAGGAAACGAGAAGAAGCAAAATTAGAAGCACAGGAAATCTTTTACAAGTTATAAAGTCTTAATTGAAGAGTGTAGGTTCTTAACCTGGCTGATCTAGAGGCAACTATGTTGCTATTAATGATTTCAAATATATTCATAAGAACCACTGTACTGCTTGTTCTGTGTATCCCGATATGTTGCTTCTACCAGCAGCCAGTATTTACTTGGATAACGACATAACCAGGGACTTGCCCATGGGATAATCCCCATGGTCAGGCAGTCTCCAGCACCTGCTGCCAGATACACCCTCTCACTGAGAATTTATCTTCTCATATTTAAAATAATACTAGATTTGAAGGATACAGAGGAGCTTTCTGGATCAACTTTTCAGTATTTACAAGAAATTTATCAAAGTAGTTACTCTGACATAGAAATGTCATTGGCCAGATGCTGGTGCTGTCCCCAGGCAGGGAAGTCTGTAGCTTCCCTCACGTTTTTTCAGTCTGGACCTGACTCTGTCTGACTCCTTGAGGGGCGTGCCCCTGGTAGGTACAGGAAAGGTATTTTTTCAGAAATGTTCTCAATGAAAAATACCATTTTAAGCATCCTAAAACAATTTTAAGGTACATTCACACTGTAGCCTGTAGGAGTGCGAAGGTATTGTCTGTGACATAGATGGGATATAGCAGATCTGACTTTAGCTGTCTTCTGGTCTTAGGGACTTAAAAAAATATGTCTCCTTCCCTCTCGTAAAAGATTATTTGACTGTTCTTTGAAGGCTTTCCGCAGTGTCTCCTTTAAGCTTCTCCAGTTCCATAACAGTGACTAGAACAGGAACAGCAAAATGCGCTGGACTTAAAATGATTTGTTCTGAAAGCCTGAGCTGGTTTTTTTTAAAAAGTGTCCTTCTGTAGATTAGCTAATGCTGGAATAACGAGTCTGGTCTTGTCTTAGTCTATCTTCCAACATTTCTAGGGAAATTTTCCAACCTGTTAGATTGTGATTAAGTCAGAAAACTTTGTCTTCTCTGTTGATTTTAAAATTAAAAACATTTCATTTGTTTTAGCATGTAGAACCACAAAGATTGTCAGAAATACAGTCCCCTGGCACTTACCTGGTTGCTCCAGGGTGGTTGTTTCTCGACAGGAATAAGGTGGGGGAGAAGGATACTCATAACCCCCTATGCAAAGAAAACCAGCAAAACATAAAAATGCATACAGCTTATGCCTCCCACAGTCTCACTTTCTATGTAACATAAGCTGAGAAACCAAATCTTTTTTTCAATTTGAAGGCAGTAACTGAGGCTATTCTAGCATAACACTGGAATGGTACTTAGTCTGGAGTTAAAGAACCGTCTTCATAAAGGATCCACAGTACCTCTGACTAGTTTCAGTACTACAGTATTAGTCCTATTTAGAGCCTTTTTTCTAGTTTGAATTTTATCTGCCCTCAGCTTCCAGCCAAGTAATTTTGTCATACCCTCTAGAAAAAAGTTAAAGATCTTTTTTTCTTTTGTTGTGGGTAAGGGAGAAGGGAAGCTAGTGACTAAGATACCTCATGCTTTTTAGTTGTCTTACTGAACTTACAAATTAAGAACGCAGTCAGCCTACCTCAGCATGAAATAAATGAATGTATATTTAAAAAAATACATTCATGAATATATTAAAAATAAATGAATGTATAAAACTTTCCATCCAGCTAGCATGGATGTGGTATCAAACTACTAGACTGGTCTGGAGCAGGAGGACAGTCCCTATGGGAAGTCTTGTCTGGTCAAACTGGCACAGTGTCAGAGAAGCCCTCACCCTCAAGCAGAGCAACCCCAGTGTGGGAGTTCAGCCTCTGCTGTTGAGCCGTTCTGAAACAATGTGAGACCAACCAGGGAATAAGTCCCTAGCGATACAGAATGAGATACAAAACTGGAATTTCCCAGAATGAGACAAAATACAATGGCAAAGTTGAAAAAATGTTCGTAATGTTTCCTTGAATGGCTTGCCAGAAGCGGTAGAGTTTTGCAACGGCAGTTGGGTTTGGTGGTGGTAGCGGTGGTGGCTTTTGGCTTTGCTTTTTTTTCGTGGAGGAGTTATTTGTGGGGAAAAAAAAAATGTAGAAAATTAAAAAGTAAATAATTTCCCTCTGGTCTAGAGGAGGAATGTGCATATTACAAGCGAGTTATCACTTGGTGTGTTTTTTGTGAAGGACCTGCCTCCTGCACAAGGACAAGACCCTGCAACTCGGTGTTAGTGCCTGTCTTTTTGTTGAGTAGTTCACAAGTGAGACTTTTTCTCCCCAACCTCCTGCAAGCTCTTCTGCATTTAGAAAGAGGCCAGAGAAGCCTTCAAAGACAGAAATACTTACTGAGAGAGCTGATCAGAGTAAAATGAGTCAAGCTTATAGCCCCAGTACTGGGACATCTAGTCTCATTAGTCACCTTCTGACCTCCCATTCTGTTCTTTGCTCCAGTCCTATCTGGTGAATGGCAATTTCTTCAATAGCGGGAAGGTAACAAATGTAAAATCACGGATATCTCAGTGTGTCTTTTAATGACTGTGGGCTTGAACAGGCAGAAGACAAAGGAGTGTTGTGAGATACTTGTGTAGGTGTGAAATCAATACTTTGTTTCAGAGGGAAAAGCCAGCCCAGCAGAGCAGCAGCTGTCAGTGCCTGCTTGCAGTCCTTGAGCTGAATTGTCAGCACTTCAGTCATGCTGGTTCCCCGTGAGACAGCAGCGGGGAGGGGTTGTTGGTCCCTGCAGAACCTGACTGCAGAACTGACTCATCTTGGGAGGGCAGCTCTGGGCAGCAGGAGCATTTGGGAAAAGGCCAGTCCCAAATGGAATTCCTTTTTCAAGAAAATGTGGTGCTTGAAAAATTAACTGAACCAACAAAAATATTTCTTTGCCATTTTAAGTTATGTTTCTGTTAGGAGATCCTACCAACTTGCCTACCCCAACCCTGGGTTTTATAGGCTGGCACTGGCCTTTCTAAACCCATCAGGTCTCGGCAAAGCTGGGCCCCTTAGGAGCTGGCTCAGTTACGTTCTGGAAACCAGCTCTCACACCGCCACACACCGCCAAGAGGGTGCTCTTTCCAAAACCCTCCCGGTGAAGCCTGCTTACCGTCTTGGCTGCAGTACTCCGGGGCAGAGGGTTCTTGCCTGTAGGCTTCACGGTGTGGTTCGTACATAATCATAGGAATTTCCACACATCCCTTCTCACTAGCCATCTTTGCAGTTCACCTGCTACAAATAGTGCAAAATAAAATACATTGTCAGTGGCTTTCAGTGGCCTGTATTAGTCAATGTCTGTCTCTGTAATTCTTAGTTCTCACACTTGGATTCTACTTAGAGGAAAATTAGCAGTTCTCATATTCTGGCTTTTTTATAGACTTAAGTGCAGTCAGTTCCTGTTGCTTTTGATGATGAGGAAGATGGGAAGGGAGAGCAGAAAATACCATCTCTACATATTTCTTTGTGCTGGAAAGGTAAAAAAGTTCCCTCAGAAAATACACTATTTAAAGTGTGTAAATTCGTGACTGAAAGTGTTACCTTTGCAGAAAAGATAAGCTTTTTTTTTTTTCTGTGGATTGTCAAAACACTTAAGGAGGGGAAGAGCACACTTTGGAGTACCTGTGAAAAACCTTCATGTGTCATGAAGCCAGAGCCTGCAACAGTGCAACCGGTGGCAATTTGGATCTGTCTTTTGTCGGGTTATTGTGTAACCTTATTGCAATCATGACTGTGACCAGTTTTGTCCTCTGAAACTATTGTCTCACCACTAGTGTGACAGGCTTTTGTTGGGCAAGATCAGTATTAAATATGACTCTGCTGCCTGAGGCTCCGAACAAGATCAGGCTACAAAATGTATTTTGCAGGTGTTAACAGGAGATGTTCCTCGCCATAAAGGAGAGTGGGAGGAAGAGGATACAGCTGGAGATGTGTGTGTGTGTGACTGTAAATGGAATGGTGTTAATTATTCCTAGCTGTCCCTTGAACCAGTATTAACTGGTTGATTTCCTACTAACGTTAACCGTAGGAGTCCTTTGCAAAAGAAAGTTGCAGCCTTTGGTGCAGGTCAGCAAGGAAGGGCAGTTTTGGGGGGAAAAAGGAGCAGAGATTATTTTCACAAATCTGGATAAATGTGGAGTGGTATGGAAAATGGTGGCAGAATGAATAATAAAGGGAATAGGTAGGATGATGTGGATAAAAAAAAGTCAGAAATACGGTATTGGCCATGTTAAGGCCAAAGATGCTGGAGAAAATTGCTAATATATGGATTGGAGAGGAGGGATGGGAAAAGGTCCATCTCAGTTTACTTGTTATTAAGGAAGCTAAAACAGGTGATTGAGAATGCCAGAGGTATTAGTATGCCATTGTTGAAGCTTCATGGGATCCCACTGAAAGAAGAAAGAAAAGATGAGAATCAAGAGAGCTTGGGTAAGATGAAGCTACGAGAGCCAAGGGAGAGTCATGGTCTACAGAGAAGGAAGGCAGTGTGTCAGTAGTAACTGTGGGTTCAGGAGTGGTGACAGACACTGCTGTATGAACTAGTGTTGACCAAGGGCTGATTCCTTGGGACAAGGATTAGTGGGCAAAATTGTAGGGAGTCTCTTCAACTTTTTTGGCTTATTGTTATCTTAGTACTTACACACCATACACTTAAATACTGGGTGGTGCCAATTCGGGTGACATTTCTGCTGAATTCATCTCACTCACTGTGAAACAGGAAGAGGAAAAAAGGGCTTCTAAATTTCATCTGGTGACTGTAGGCCCAGGCAAAAGGCCTGTCAGGAGGCACAGAGTAGGAGGGAATAATAATGGCTCATGTAGTGAGAGTGTTGCAAGTTAACAACTGAATGCAGTCAAACATCGACTAATTCTTGCTCCACCCAGTGAGGTATTAGTATCATATCACCAGTTAAATGTAGAAGAGATGTAGAAGTGAATCATCGTCAGAGCCAGGAATCATGTGGGAGTCCCACTGGATGCCAGGTTTCTGTCTGATCTACTAGAGCCATCAAGCACAGAAGCTCTTGGCCATAGGCTGTTCATAAAGTTGGTGCCCCAAATTGGCTCACTTTCAGTGTCTTGTTCTGTGTTTCCAGTAGTGCTGCTGGTAGCTCTGTGTGTTGGGATGGAAGACCTGCCTCAGAGCAGATGAGCTGGGAGAACGGGGTGAGCAGCTCAGCCTCAGCTTCTGCAGGAGCTTCTTCAGCCTGCCTGTGAGAAAGTAGCAGGGGTTTAGATACCCTCTGGGCCTGAATGCTGCAAGTCCAGAGGTCCAGAAAAGGCATTCTCTAGGGTGTTTTATGCAACAGACCCTTTCATTTGGCATATAAATGGTTACTCTCAGTTTGTGGTTTCAACCATGCCTGTTGTGCCTGAGAGCTCCTTGGGGCTGTGACCCCCAGACCTGTGAGTGTTATTGCCATAGACTAGAGCTGGGGACTTTCCTCTCCCTCAGGTGTGATCATCTGCTGGAGAGGAAGGTGTGGGAAAGAACAGTTAGTAGCCCTGCAGGAAAAAGTTATAAGGAGAAATGTCAGGCTGCAGATCCTGAAGAGCAGGGAAACGTCCTATGAACTCCCCTCCAGATACCAGTAACATCTAGGAGGGCTGTCCTTCATAGCAAGGGCAGTGATGTAAGTTGTCTTCTCTGCATCGCAAGGGAAGTGATGTAAGTTGTGTTCTCTGCAGTCACACTGAGCAAGTGGAACTCTCTCTGAGGGCAGAGCAGAGTCTTGTGCGCTCCTGAACCGGGGGCTTGGTTTATCTGAGGCACACAAGCAACTGCAGACTGCTTGATCTGCAGGCAGAAATGTATAGTCCCAGGGACACCAAAACAAGTCTGTGCTGTCTTTCCTCTGAAGTCTCGGTCTCTTCTACGTATGGTTATAATTGGTTTGCACTGGAAAATAAAGCTCACTTTAAGTCCTGTATTATTAAAAAAAAAAAATGCAAATCACACCCTGAGGCATATACACAAAGAGCCAATTCAGGGAAAGGAAAGTGGAAAAGACGAAGCCTTTATGTTCCAGGAAGGACATCTCCTAAGGGAGAATGGGCAACGCAGTTTCCATCATCTTCCTCTGGATTTGCTCCAGGCACTTGTGCTCTGGTGTGAAGAGCAGTCATCATGCAGCCAAGCAAAGCTGCTGACCTGTGAAATTCTGTGGCAGGGCCTCACTCTCCAGCTCTCACCCACACCTCTGCACATTCCCACCTGAATGTCCCTGTGGCTAAATAATCCCACAGACGGGAATAGTTCAGTGTGTGCCTGCAGAGAGGTGCAGGCACTGGCATTCGTGCTTTGTAAAGGAGAAACTGAGGCACAGAGAGGATGATCTTTTCAGGAGTCCTGACAGAGCTGTCATTTGGCCTCCCATGTAAAGTTCAATTAGTTGCAAAGAGAACAGTGACTTTCCCTCTGCGGTGTTTTTCAGAAAGGTTTTTCGGGTGCTGTATGTTTGCAGTGGTGAGGAGAGAGACAGTCACTCCTATGCAAATAGCTTTTCACCTTTCAGAAATAATTTTCCAGTTTGATTTCAAGTTTGTTGGATATAGGCTTTTCCCACAAACACTTCTTCTAAGGTGGCATTGTGGTATTTGAAATGGAAGCATTCATGAGCCTGGAGAGTCCCGTGGGATTTGTGTCTGTTTTGACCTAGGTATAGCTCAGCAGAACACAGACTGGGAGCTACTTGACAGTCATTTCAGCAATCTCATTACTTGAGTGCTGTTGCATCTTTGTTTTAGTCTTGTGAGCCTGTGCCAATGAAGTATTTCTGATTTCATTTGAAAATTGAAGTTCACTGCAGTACTAATTCTTCATTCAGATTTAGAAATTACGGTCTGAAAAGGAATGGAGGGAGATGAGATTTGGCAGGTGTCTGTGTATCAGAGTCGACGTGACATTTCCCTTACCTCAGTATTCTGTTCTGTTGCAGTTCTTCCTCAGAAGTAGATTGACCTGGCTAAAAAAATGATGTGGTACTTTTGTGAAAGCTTATCAACATTTACTTAAAAAAAAAAATTAACTGAGGCTTGTTTTAGCAAGAAGGTTAATTTTTGGTCTCGTGCTGCGTACTCCAAATGAAGTTTCTACAAAGTTTTCAAAAGTGCTTGGCACTGGCCTATTTCTATTCCAGTTGAAGGCAGTGGAGCTGCTCCCAAGACCCAGACATGGATGTAAAAGCACAAAATACCAAGCACAGAGCGGAAGAGAAAACGTAGGGACAGCTTGGATGCGTGAGAGGGGGACTGAAGTTGCAAAGGGCTGTCTCTATGCCCTGGCAATGAGGGCTGCATCAGTATCCTGTCATCTGGCAGGAGGTTATCGTGTTTGGCTATCAGCATGTACCAGGGTGGCATCCAGAATCTTAGACAGGACAAGAAGCAGTGTCTTTATAAGAAAAGGGTTTAACCTCCATTCCAGTTCCAGTTGATGTCAGTGTGGGATTTGCTATTGACTTCAGTAAGAGTGGGTTTAAAGATGGAAAAAAAACCATGGAATTTGGGAGTAAACATTAAGTGATTCAGGTATTTCAAGAAGATAGGGTAATACATTCAAAAGCTTAATATTTTGAAAGAGTAATGTTAAAACACTGTAGTAAGTGATCTTCAGCTTTCATGGATGTGTGGAAGTACAGCAGTTTTCACCAGTGATCTGTTGGCTTTTAGGATACTAGTCCAAAGGCTTTCAGTTTGCTGTAATGTGTTCTTGTTCTCCTGTCATCGCTAGTTCAATGTTTTCTTGGGCATTTATCCCTCCCAGCTGTGTTTATGAGACAATTTCTGCTATTTCAAAGAGTGACTATAAAATGCCGTTGCTGGCACACAATTGCATCTGTGGCTTGAGCAGTATCGAGTGCCTCTGTTTTACTTTATTGAAGCAGTTAATTCTAGTTTTTGGCTAGCAGTGAAACACTGAGTTGCTCAGTGGAGACATCTTTTCCCTTTAGCCCTGAGTTGGTCATTTATGGTAACATTCAAAATGTGCTGAGGCTTCTCAAATGTTCAGGAAAAAACAGTTCCAGCTCTCATACAGATAAACAAAGAGCTGGGGAGCAGCAGTCAGGTGTTTGTTTATTCTTTAAAATAGGAGCTAAAAGAGATGGCTGCTGGCAACAAAGTAAAAGTTGGACATTAAAAAGTATTCAGGATGTCTGAAGTAGACAACCTTTTCAGTGAGCTGGAGGATGCTCTGCCAATCTCCCATTCTTTACCCCCAAATTTCATTTTTAATCATACAGTTATTCTGGCTTTTAAGCCTGTATCAGCCATCAGCTTACTTTCTCAAATGGAGAGGATGTAGCTATGGGGGATTCAACTGAGTATGAACCGTATTTCTTGTTGCAGACTCTTCACCTGGTTCCTGTGGCTTGTCTGTTGACTGTATGGACTCGGTAGACAACATATAAGGTCACTGCTTGAAGTGGTCAGTGGAAGAAGTTGATTGGTTATCTGCTGAAGTCATCAGGATTTTGTTGTCCTTGAGCCAGGGAGCTGAGCAGAACCCAGAAAGTCACTGTGTAGATACTGCTTCGCCTCTTGTGTGGAAAGGGAGATATTTATATGTAATCCAAGTTCTCATGGCTTGCATGGAAGTTTAGAGTAAAATGCCCGTAATCATTGCTCACAAAATCAGAAGGAAGCACGTGCTAGAGTGAAATGTTGGTGAACTGAGATCTGCTGAGAAAAAAGAGCTCTTTACTTTTTCCGTTTTGGAGAAAACCTTTT
>JAVSBS010028503.1:14319-25948 GCA_033124195.1 Coracias cyanogaster | reverse complement strand
GCTTTAAGGGTAAAGACATACAGGGGTGAGATGAAAGGGCTGCCAAAGAGCACACAGAGGAGCAGCAACATAACGGGACGGGACGGGACGGGACGGGACGGGACGGGACGGGACGGGACGGGACGGAGGGACGCGGGGGCGGCCGGTGTGTGGGGCCGGGAGCGGCGGGACCCTCGGGGGCTGAGGGGAGCAGGAGGCCCTGGGGGCTGTGGGGGTGCCCAGGAGCAGGGGGGGAAACCCGGTGTGTGGGGCTGGGGGGGGCAGGAGCAGGGGGGACCCTCAGGAGGGAGGGCCGGAGGGCAGCAGGAGGCCCTGAGGGCTGTGGGGGGTGCCCGGGGATGGGCGAGCCCCAGGAGTGGGGTTTTGCGTGGGGCACCCCTTGGAGCGGGGTGGAGGGTTTGTAGGGGGTCGTTGCTCAGTGTTCCCCCCGCTGCCTGGGTGCCGTGAGAGAGGAGAAGCTTCAGAAGTCAGGGCTGGAGTAATCTGGGGTCTCCAAAACGAAGAGTGGGGGAACAGTGAGGGTAGGCACCCTGCTTCCCCGCTCCTGCAGGTGTGTGGCATGATGAGTTCCCCTGGCAGGGCCAGCAGCGCCTTCCCCCTGCACGTCCTGGTCTGGAATAATGACTACAGGCGGCTGGATGAGGAGCTGCGGGACAAGGTAAGTGGGACAGCCGGGAGACAGAGGGGCTGGTGGGGGCCTGCTGGCCCCACAAGAGCTTGGTGCCCCTTCCTGCCTTTCTAGGGAGGAGTAACCTGGATGGTACTGGCAGGTCTGCTTGCTGGGCTTGTGGGATTGCTGTGCTCCTTTACCTATTTATTTGTGGTTGCAGGAGTGATGTAAGAAGGCGTAGGGATACCCTTTTTTCTAGTGCAAGATACTAAACGTTGACCTTTTATGTGTAAAGCTGTGCTCGGAGCATTTGAGCTGTGGTTGCAGAGTAGCTCTGTAGAAAACATTGGGAGAAACTGAAACAAGTCAGGAAGAACAGGTAGGATGGACATGAGTTATTTCCTTCTGTGCCAGAAAAGCAAATAAATACTGCTTATCTTAAAAAAAGTCAATGCTCAGCAAAGGTGGCTGGTGCTGCCAAAGATTAGACCAGGCTCTAGCTTGCTGAGGACCAGCAGTTCTTATGGCTTCATTGCTGCCCAGGACTGTGGGGGCAGCGTTTTTATACTGGCTGGAATGTTTTCAGCATCTCGGGTCAAAAAATGGATCATTGTTTCATGCTGTAGAGGAGAAAAATACCAAGTTGTTCCCTCTCTGGCACAGCAAAGTGAGAAATGGTAATGACGTAAGGAAACGGTCTGAAAAGCTGCAGCAGAGCTTGAGCAGCAAACGTGGTCTTGCCGAGATGCTGTGTGAAAGCTCCGACGTTTGCTGGTGTGGAGTTTGCAGAAGCAGAGCACGTTAATTACATTATACCTGACACCACAAGTACATGAGCCAAAGATCAGCTGTGCCACCTCCTGACTAGTGACCATCATCTGCAATTCTAATGGTACACCACAACTCACTAATGCTTGCTTAGAGCATGCTCCTGTCCTGGCTTCAGGAGGATCTTTGGAATGCAGCTACTTTTTATCTATTTCATGTGATCTTACTCCTTAACGAAATCTTTAACCTTACTGCCATGTTGCTTCTGTGTATTTATTCCTGTTTCGATAACGTTTTCACTGGGAAGGTTTGTGGTGAAATAAGGATCGTTCTGCTTCTTGTAAGTCCGAGGCTGCAGCTCTCACCTGGGGCTGCTTCCTGCCCCAAACCTTCGCGTTGTAAGGGAACGAGCAACGTGTTGAGATGGAATATGTCTTCCTCTTACTTCCTCTGCTTTTAAAGAACTTCTTAAAAAAAGTATTCCAAAGATATGTTTCCTCCTGCTTCCTCGGGATAAGCTTCTTACTGTTGGAGGGGCGCGTGAGGGAGGCTGAAGACACTTGCCAGCTGCGCTTGTAATGGCAAGGCTAGGTAGGGTGTGTGGTGACCAGTTAACAGCAGCGAAGACAACTGGAAGGGACACCTTGAGTCCCTCACCTGGCAGAGCAGCACACTTTGGAGCTGTAGGAAGCGGGAAAGCAAATTAATCAGTGTTCCACCACAGAAGTGAAGAGAGAATGCTTTAAAATGAAATTTTCCCTACTCTGTGCGAGATCTTTCCAACATAATGCTGTCGGATAACTGTGTTAACTTGCATTATAACTTTCCTTTCTTATTCTGCTATTGACTTTCCCCTTTTCCTTTAGTTATAGATGCTCTTCTGTTTCAAATCTCTAAGCTAATAGTGAAAGATATGTAAGGTATGAGTATGTTGTGCTTGCATGCTTTGGGTATTTATGCCTGTGTAGTTTTTTTTCTTTTTTTTTTTTTGGTAGTGACTTGTACAAAATGCATTCACTCCTCATTGTGCTGTGTGTGTCAGTCAAACGGATGCTTTGTAAAATACCATTTGCTTCTATACTTTCAACAAGCGCTGTACGAAGTTGGTGTTGTGTGCTCTGTTAGTTTTATTCCCCGCCCTCCCTCCCCGTTATGTTGTACAACGTTAAACCCCGTGTTGGTCTCTCAGGCTGCTGACTGTCCAGGGGAAATAATGCCAGAGAAAGAAACGGTGGTGCTCCTCATCGCCAAGAACCCAGTCGCGTTTTACAGTGATAGCAGCTCTTACCATGCCGGTTTGATAGGCCCTGTTCTGCTTCTCTTTTTTGTTTCCACGGGGAAGTACGACTGCACTGTACGGGGTGCAGGAGGGCGGCTCCGCGCCGCTTGAGAACAGAGTCGCTGACTGATACGTGGCAATACCGAGGGGATATTGACTCCTGGATTACTCCCGACAAGCTTTGTTTGTATAAACTCTTCTCAGTGTGCTCTGATTAGCTGCGTTCAATAAGGGTGGCTTCAGCTTTATTTCTTTCTTGGATACTCAACAGGATGTTGATCAACGGGATCCACGAGGCCGGACCTTGTTGCACCTTGCTGTTTCCTTGGGTTATATAGAATCTGCCAAAGTCCTGCTCCAACACAAGGCAGACGTAACTAAAGAGAATGCCCAGGGATGGACAGGTAAAGAGCACGGGGACAACGGCAGTTGTGTGTTCTTGCGTTTCAGTTGCAGATGTTGGCTTTTGACTGCTTTTACATGAAGTGTTTTGCTCAGAAAGCAAACCGACACGAGCTGGTGTCTGGATTTCTTTCAGTTTTACACGAGGCTGTCAGTACAGGAGACCCAGAGATGGTACAACTGATTCTGCAGCACCGCGACTACCAGCAGACTGCTATGACACTCGGAGGGGTTCCTGAACTACTCCAGAAGATTAATGAGGTAATTATTTAGTTTAAACCCCTTGCTGCAGACCGTAGTTCTCATTCAACTAGTTCAGTGGAGTAGACTGCAATCAGACGTGCAAGCGTGCTCTTTGTTTCAACTTGCGTATTCCATCGTGCTGTGGGAGATGGAGACTCCTCCCTTGACTTGACTTTGAAGTCTGTAGTCATGAACTCTAACACCAGAGGCTGAATCTTGAAGGTGTTCCGGCCCCTCGTAGCCGCAGCCCCTCGGAAAGCAGCAGTGTAGGCCGAGGTCTTTTCTGTTTGTTAGTTCCCATTTCCATTTTTAACGTTCATTTATCGTGTCTTGAGTCCCGTTCTTTTGTTTGTTTGTTTTCCTTCATCTAAAATATTCAAGAGAAATGCTGTACTGAACGCTAGATTAAAGCTATTTCATGAAGTATTCATCAAGTGTTTTCTTCCTCCAGACTCCCGACTTCTATGTGGAAATGAAATGGGAGTTCACTAGCTGGGGTAAGAATCCTCCTCATCGTCACCTCTCCTGAACTCTACAGCGAGGGACTGGCTTATGTGTAGATGTCACAGAAGACACGCAGAGAAATACCTGCTCCTTGGAATGCTGATCTCTTCACCTCTCAAAATAACCTTTTATATTTTTGTTGCACTATTATTCTGTTTCCTGATTATTTGGTTTGTTTGGGGGTTGGTTTGTTTTTAATGGAGAGTTTAGCTGAAGGCTTTGCTTGGGGTTGTGTTTATCTATCCCTGGCTCTCAATGACTAAGATACATAACTATCTAGAAATGATACAGCTGTCTATATCTCATATATAGATGTGCAGACTACCTGGGAAGCACCTGCCTTGCTTTTAAAGGAATGAACGCTGGGCCTTGCAGTTGACTTAATTTTCCAAGCAGCTAACAGACTGCTAGGAGAGCAGGTTCATGTCATTTCACATCGTCTGGTCTGAACTAATCTCATCTCCCTTCTCATGTTCAGCTTTAATTTAAAATTGGAGGGTTTTATCCCTAAACTGATTGTTCTTAAAGCTAAAGAAGATCAGTATCTCGTCTCCTCTGGAATAACGATCATAGCACTGAGCAATCCTGTGTCAGGGATGTAGCTTCTGCTCGAGTTCAGGCTTCCTGCTTGCTTAGTCTCTTGCGTATTTTCTGTTTACATTTTCCTCATTTTTTTCTTTTACAGTCCCACTGGTTTCTAGAGTTTGTCCAAGTGATGTCTGCCGCATCTGGAAAAGCGGTGCCAAGCTGCGTGTCGATATCACTCTCCTGGGCTTTGAAAACATGAGCTGGGAGAGAGGAAGGCGTAGTTTAATTTTCAAGGGAGAAGGTAAATATTTCAGCACGTCTGCACCGTCAGTCACCGAGTCCCGTGTGAGCTACAATGAGAAATGCCGATCTTGCACAGAAGGACGTGTTGAGGCTGCCAAGTTTTGTGGTTTGAGATGTAGCGTTTCCCACAGATACCGGAGGCTGGGCAGAACTGATTGAGATCAATCACGACGAGAAGTTTGTTACAACGGAGCGTTTTGAGATTTCCCAACACATGAAGCGTTTGACGTTGGGATCTATGACACCAAAGAGAAAAGATGTGGAGCGCCGCCTTACGTCTCCAATTATTAGTACGTGCCTTGATACAAAAAATATCGCTTTTGAAAGGTAAGACACAAGTTTTCTCTTAGCAAATAAGCACTTCAGGATGATGGGTGGTTGTACTTGCAATAGGGACAAACTCTCAAAAGCCGTGGTAGTAAAAACTTTTAGGGCCGGATCTGAAACCACCTCAAACTTCACATACTGTTAAATAAAGAGCTTTGGCTCCGTCAGGTTGCTGCTATTGCTTGGCAAAAAGTTCCCAGTTGAAAGAACTGATTTTTGGAACACTTCCAGTTTATCACACTGGTGAGCTCAATGTCTCGGTGCAAGTTTGCGTTCACCCACATCCCATAACTATCATGCTGGAACTAACGGGCGAGAACTCGCAGCTTGTAGCTACGTCATCCAAATCTCACATCGATACTTTAGATAAAAATAGGTGTGTTTGTCTTCCTTGTTTACTGCACGTGTTCGTGGAGATGTCTGGCAGCTTGGCTCAACCAACCATTTTTGTGAGGCTCTGTGCTGCAGTAAACCACCCCCACGGTCAAACAGAACGAGTGGTTTCAACGTGAGATGCCTAATCCCAGCATTTTTCCTAATTTCCTTCAGCCTAATTCCCCTGAGTATTTAGTACCCTTTCAGAGCCACTCGGAATTAGTCCCTGTGACGTCCACTGAGCCTTCATAACTGCAGCACATCCAGAAACCAAGATTTCTTAGAAGTGTCCCTGCTATCGAGTTCCCAAATTGTGGCGAGAGGTTACTTTTGAAATTGAACTGTGTCAAAAGCTGCCCCGCCAGCCTGTCAGACAAAGTAATGCAGGATGGTTTTAGGCTGCCCTCCTCTGTGGCTCGATGTCAACATCTCAGTCTAAAATCTGTCTGAGCTTTGGCCGTGGGCTGGATAAGGACGGAAACACCGTGACCTCCTCAGCCCTCCCGTGATACGTGTGTGAGGACAGGCTGACCCGTGCTTTTGTTGGGGCTTAATAATCAAATGACCCATCAAATGTTGTTTATTTTAGAAAAGGGGCCGGGGGTTGTGTAGAAATGCAATGTGTGGACGCTTGTGGTGTTCGCTTTTTGTCAGAACCACCTCTGGATTCTGGGTGTGGAGGACAGAGAGAGCGGAAGACGTAAATGGTTATGAAGCCAAGGTAAAGCCTGTTCTACTCTACCGAGAGCTCTTACAGCTGAGATGTGGTGGTGTTTTGCCTTTATCTCTTGAACATTTCAGGTCTTAAAGTTCCCGTTGAGAGCATTATCGTGTTGCCAGCAGACCTGGGCAGGAATGAGGAACTTCAAGGCTTGTGGGAGGGGCGGTGTCTGTGTGCAGGAGTGTTGGAAGGGACTGGGGGGGAGAGCACAGATAAAGCATTTCGGGAGCAGAGGCCTAACTGCTAGAACTCCCTGCCAAAAACTGGAATTAACTCCTCCTTGAACGTTGTCGTTCTTTTACTGTTTAAAAGGCGAGGAGCCCGTTGGTGAAGTGCGTCGAGCAGGCTCTAGTAACAGGATTGCAAGGAAATAACAACTGCTGCTTAGATTGTTCCATGTCACCCTGGTTTTGTCTTCCATTTCACTTAGCAAAGTATTTTTATATATATATAAGGCTATATATATGTATATATTTATATATGTATATATTTATATATGTATAAGGCTTTAGAGCCTTACTGTCAGGAATTTGAGTGAAGAAGCACAATCATCAACTGCCCTGATTCATACGTCTGTGTTTACTCCAGGTGTTGGAGTTTGGGCAATAAACTACATTTTGTGATTTCATGTATCGGAATAATAAATGCTGAATAGCTTTCTACATTGATGTGAAGGCTTTTCCTGGTGAGACCGCAGGACTATTCAGCTGGCCATGGGGCTCATCAGCGTTCCTGCAGAATTAAACTCATAAGTTTCCTTTGGAAGGTCTTACTAGTAAGCTCTGTTTAGAAATAACATTATCTGATTTTCCTTCCCCGTTCTCTCTTAAAATCTCTGCCCAAGTGGGGATTCTTCCCAGTGAACTTGGCCGTGCCTGTCTAGTGTTGAGGTTATTATTAAAATAATTTAAATGAAGCTGTTATTTCAGCAGCTTGCCTAGCAGGAGGCGTGTCATCACAGCCTCGGTGTAGGTCTGGCGAGAATATAGGAGGAAGGATTTCCATTATAGCAAAGCAAAGAGGAAAATCAAAGTGCAAATCACCCTTGTGTTGAAGATCTCTGTCCGGGAGAGGCAGATCTGTGCTGCTTTACTCTGTCTTTAGATTTGTGCACGTGGTGTTTTACCAGAGAACTCCTTTTTTTTTTTTTTTTTTTTTTTTTTTTATTTTAGCCTGTCATGCTTCTTGGGATTTGTCCTTGTACCGTGTGTGTTTGCTTGTTTTTTAAAGGTGTACTTTGCAAACAACGTGAATGTGGTCACAAAAATCCGAACGGAACATCTAACAGAAGAGGAGAAGAAAAGATACAAAGGTAGTTTTCCTACAGGATAACTGGCAATAAGTAGAACCCTTTGTCTCCCTGATACCTTCTCCGTGTGACTGCAGAAGAACTGAGCAGATGGACCAGGGAAATATTTTTCTTGCTGACCTTGCCGGGCTTTACGGTCACATGTCGTGTGTCTGAGGTAGCTCATTACTTGACTCCTAACCTACAAATGAGCTGGTAATTCTCCTAGCTGCATTTAAAGGAAGGAGCAGCCCTTCAAACTCTTGGAAGCTTTAAAAAGCCCCACTTTTCCATGCTTTTTCCTGCTCTGGAATGTATTCATGCCTTCTCTTCAGCCGTGATTACAAGATTCATGTAGGCTTTGTTTGCTGGGACTTCTTGTTTGGTTTTAGTCTGCTGATTTCTTCTAGTATTTAAACAAGAGTATCAGGTGACCAGACAGGACCTGCCTATGGAAACCCTGGCCTTTGCTGGCCTGCCATGGGCCAGGGAGGAGAGTTTCTGTGAATAATGAAGCTGTCTGCTAATGACAGAAAGCACTGAAAATCTGCCTCTAGTCTATATGCGGTACCTGGTTTATCCAGCCAGCTTGGCTGGCAAAACTTACAGAAGATGGGAACAGCTCCCTTGGCTTTGGCTTAGAAGCCTTGCTTGTTAGTCTGGTGTGTACATAAATTTTACTGCTATTTAATAGTAACAGATTTTTTTGTTTGTTTTTCCCTCCTGTTACGTGAAGCTGACAGGAACCCCCTGGAATCATTTCTGGGAACAGTGGAGCATGAGTATGGTGCTCAGGTGAGTGTCTGACATCGAAACAGGTCGCTGCGGCCAGAGAGCTGTGCCAGTAGGAATTCTAGGAATGTGGAATCGCCTCTTGTTTCTTTAGTTTGGCAGCAGTCTTGATGATGAGGTTTAAATTTTCCCTGAGGATGTTTTTGTTTTAAGCCCTCAAATGTTCTGCAGGAAAAGCAGGTACCTCCCTCTGAACGCTTTGTGAAAAAGACATGGAATCTTTTAGCAAGGCAAGAGCTGGGCTGTGAGCAGTGGCAGTAAATCCCAGCGTGCCCAGATCTCGCTGGGAACCCAGCAGTGATCTGGGGGGCTGTGTCCAGAGCCCTGCGGGAGCCTCAGGTGGGAGCGCTGGTGCGGTGAGCCTCAGGCAGGGACGTGGAAGGGTGGTGTGACCCATTCGCACATTGCTCTCGAGCAGCTCAGGGGGAAAACGTGGATCCTCTGCTGTTCTGAAATGTGTGGATAAGGATTTTGATACAGCTTTAGAAATTCCTGTGCATCTGTACACGCTTAAGTACAGTAGATTTTTCCGACTGCTGGCTCTGTTATCAGGATGCCGTTGCGGATCTTACATGGATCTAGAGGTTTTGGTTTCAAATACCCCATCAAAATTTTGTCCTTAATAAAGGATTTGGAGCCTAGAAGTGCTTGTGTGTGTGTCTCTGGTTGGTTTCTAGCTTTAAAGGATTTGAGTAGGTTTTTCCTGTCTCTGAAATGCTTGGAGATTTTTAACCTCAGTAGAAAGTGGTCTAAAGGTGTGCGCTTGTGTTTGTGGCTTTGTCTGGAATAGAGAGCAAGTTACTTCACAAGAGGTACCTTAAAAGTTCCTTGTAGTAGCCACTATCTGTTTGTTCTGTACTTTTGGTGGTTTTCTCTCTTTCCTTACAGAGCACAACCAAGACAGAGTATGCTGCGAGTAACAATCCTACGGCTATTACTCTGGAGGAATACTTTGACCCAGAATTTGATTTGAAAGGTAGAGACATTGGAAGACCAAAAGAAGTCACCATTCGGACGCAGAAGTGAGAAATAAACTTTTTAACTATTTCTAGTCTACCTCTTCCCAGTCACCTAATCTCTGGAATCTGCCTTACAAATACCCAGTGTGGTTTTTCTCACAGCTTTCAAAATTAATCAAAAGAGGGATCTTGAAGTATTCAGCTGTAGTCTGATACATCCACTAAGTCAAATCCTGTGGCCTGGAAGCTGTAACTTGTTGGTCACCTCCTGTGCTCTGCCTCTGGTCTGGCCAGGAGCATGGTTCGGTTTCCCAGAGCCGTAACCGGCTGGACTCTGACATGCACAAAGCTGGTCACACTGCTGTGGATCTTGCTTTGCGTCTGTTCCTAAACTGTGAACTTAGGAAGTTCTTATGGAACTTTCTCTTTTCAGATTTAAAGCGACCTTGTGGATGAGTGAAGAGTTTCCCTTGTCTCTGATGGTACAAGTCACTCCAATCATCGATCTGATGGCCAGAACCAGCGCTCATTTTGCCAGACTAAGGGATTTCATCACTCTGGAATTTCCACCAGGATTTCCTGTCAAAATTGGTAATATATAGCAATTTTTATTGTAGCATCTTAATTTCCATTCTTTCTGCTGGTTGTTGCAGCATGTATTTACAAAAACCATGATAGCTTTTTACGATTCACCTCCCTGATAACTAGAGCTGAGAACTCAGATGTACAGTTTTGTACCTCTGGGGTCATTGAATCCGAATCCCAGAATCCCAGCGTGGTGGGGCTGGAAGGGACCTCTGGAGATCATCTCATCCAACCCCCTGCTCCAGCAGGTCACCCAGAGCAGGGGGCCCAGAATCGTGTCCAGGCACCTTTGGAATCTCTCCAGAGAAGGAGACTCCACAACCTCTCTGGGCAGCCTGGGCCAGGCTCCAGCACCCTCAAATTCTGAATGACCAGCAGAGAAGTACAGTTTCAAAGACAGTATCATTTCAGTGAGAGTGAGCCGTCACTGGACCTGTCCTCTTGGCTTCGATGCCTTAGATTTGGCAAATCTTAATATAAAATAACTGGAGAGAGAGTGAGGATGACTAAGGGCAACCCCATGGTGAAGCGAGTTACTGTATACTCTGTCATTACAGGATGCTGCTGGTGGAATGTGTTCAGTAAGGGTTTGATGTGGCTGTAGCTCTGGAAAGGAATTAGAGAGTTCTCTTTTTGACAGAAATCCTGTCCTCGTTTCTTATAGAAATCCCCCTATTTCATGTGCTGAATGCCCGAATTACATTTGAAAACGTCAATGGCTGCAGGACAGCTGACAAAACCTCGTCACAAGTGGCTGGAGGTGCACAGTGTGATTCAGGTGAGGAGCGGGAGGATGCAGCGACCGCATCTTTGTTTGGTTCTCAGCAGAACGCACAGGAGAGCGAGTTGGGTTAACTGCAGAGAATGAGACGGTCATGGGTGAGAGGGAGCTGCCAGGCATTGGGGCTGCTCTGGGGTGTGGGATTCTGGTCACGCTGCCCCTTCCGTGCCTGCCAGAGTGACTGAACTGGGCTCTAACGAGCTTTCCCAATGGTTCCAAGGGCAAAATTCTGATGCTATGGGAAGTGGAGTACAGAATTGCAGTTAAAAAGTGGATTACTTCTGAGTAGGATGCTCATGACGGCGCAGATCCAGTGGCACAGTGCTGTGAGCTGCTGCAGACCCCTTCATGGGGAATAACCTCAGAAGAGCCGCCACGGTATTTATCTTTTGCAGCCTTTTTTTTTCCCTCTTGTACATTTGTGGGAATTCCTAAGCGCTCTGCTGCACACTGGTTTTATTTGTATCACTTGCCAGCATCCTAAAGAAGGATCCTGCCTTTGCTTTGCTGCGGGGCTCGCTCCTTTCAGTGCGTGCTGGTACATTCAGCCAGGTGGTTCGTCTGAAATTTTGGAGTTAAATTAATCGTGCATAAACATTCATCAGAATTTTTAAAAGTCACAGCTTGTAAAAAACGCACTCTGCCGTGTTTGTAACTGTATTTGGCTTCTGCAGGTGCCAGTTTCGAGGTTGATCAGTCGGTGTTTGAGATCCCCAAATCTTACCACGTCCAGGACGACGGCAGGAGCGTACACGTGCAGGACGAAGATAACGAGATCATGCAGTTTGCTATTCAGCAGAGTTTGCTGGAATCCGGTGGAAATAAAGTAAGTGTGCTGTGATCCGTGCAGTGCAGACGGGGCAGTTTTGACAAGGACTATGCAGCGGTAGCTGCGTCTCCAAATTAAACCACTGTAGGACCTCAGAAGAGAAAAATACTGTAATCATAGAATTGTTTTGGTTGGAAGAGACCTTTAAGATCATCAAGTCCAACCATTAACTGCCAGTCCAGCAGCACTGCAAGGTCCCCACTAACCCATGTCCCTCAGCACCACATCTCCACGGCTTGGAAACCCCTCCAGGGATGGGGACTCCACCACAGCCCTGGGCAGCCTGGTCCTGTGCTTGACCATTCTTCCAGTAAAGAAATTTTTCGTAATATCCA
>JAVSBS010028503.1:0-14219 GCA_033124195.1 Coracias cyanogaster | reverse complement strand
TGGGCCCCCTGCTCTGGGTGAGCTGCTGGAGCAGGGGGTTGGATGAGATGATCTCCAGAGGTCCCTTCCCACCCCCATCATGCTGGGATTCTGTGAAGTAAGTTATTAGCCCCACACGCCCCATGACCCTAGAAGAAATATGTAGACACTTGATATTAGCCCCCAAATCCATGTCCCCACCACAGCTGATTTGAGGACGGGCTCTGCACTTTTTCCCCTCCATACAGAGAGAACAAACAGTTCTGCGATTGCGTTTAACCGCACGAGGAGAGTCACAGTGTTCATTCCAAAGGTCGTTAATAGTCACCAGGTCCTACCCAAGTCAGGACAATCTGAAATACCCATGCCAACATGACAACAAATCCTCCACAGCTTTATACCCTGAAAACAGTACCACATGAAAGGCTTCCGTTAACATATTCTTCTGTTTTTTTAAAATAAATTCCTATTTTTAGAATCTCATTATTCTTAAGTTCTTTAAAACACTTCCATAGCTGTGAGCTACTCGCCCCTGCCAGAGCCAGAAGGTCTCCCTTGAGCCTCCTTTTCTCCAGGCTCAACAACCCCAGGTCCCTCAGCCACTCATGTTAGTATGTGAAACTTCAAATGTGTTTTTCCACACTCTAAAAACACATGTTAAAAAAAAACAAACCACAAAAACATTCAATATATTCACTCGGATCCTTCCCTGGACCTACAGACAGGTACCATTATGTTCTCAAAATTTTCAGCTCTTCCTTGAGAAAACGGATTTTTGAGTACTCCTGAAGCTCAAAATCTCAAACACTTTGGAAGGTTCATTAGTAGGTTTGCTAATTGCTGCTATTGGGTTTTATAGTGAACCGACACGTTGACACCTGAGCCACGTTAACTGAGGAAATTCCAGGACAAAAGCAGAAGGTGCCCGGGACAGACCAGCCCCAAACCCCCATTTCTGCAGCAGGACAGAGACTCTGGCAGCTCCCACAATTGGCAGCAGTTTTTCCTGATGTTCTTCTGGTTACACCGCAGCAAGTTGAAGCAATTATTGTACAAAAAATACTTTGTAAAAGAATTTATCTTACCTGATTTCCTCCCATGCCATGGCAGTTGAATATCCCCACTTTCTCATTCTCCTTGCGGCCCATGTTGTCTAAACACTGGTTGGTTTCAACGTTCCTGATCTGAAGAAAGAAAGAGGTTAAATGTTCCTTGGAAAAAAAAAAAAAAATTGCCTGGGAATATCGTATCTGTGCAGAAAAAAAAATGCATCGCTGTAGGAGAAAGTTCATTATCCGTGCATTCAGCTACACAAAGATAACTTAACTTGCAATTTGTAAACACGTCACGTGCCCGAAAGAGAATGAAAATAATGACAAAGAGTATAACGAGATTTTAAATTATATATTAAGTATGAACAGCATTCAAGGAAAACCTCGCTCAACGCCCTGCGTCATTTTGTTTAACAAATACAAAGCGCTTTCACTTCCAAACAATACAAAATTAATGGCTTGCCCAAGATCTGCGCTCTTCTTTTCTCCCAGCCAGGCTGACTCTGCTCCAGGAGAGAAGAACTGGGCGTGCGTGGTGGTGGCTGGACGCCTTTGTGGATAGTTATACGCTTTTTAGAAGTTTTTAAATGAAACTTCCCACTCCGAATCTGTCCATCTCTGCTCAAACAAACCATTTCTACACCACTTGTGGCTTTCAGATCATCAAGTCCAACTGTCAACCCAGCGCTGCCAGTTCCCCACTAACCCATGTCCCTCAGCACCACATCTCCACGGCTTGGAAACCCCTCCAGGGATGGGGACTCCACCACTGCCCTGCCCAGCCTGGCACAGCCCTGCACAGCCCTTCCCACCAAGAAATTCTTCCTCATGACCAACCTCAGCCTCCCCTGGCACAGCCCTTGCGGGGAAGAAATTGTTCCTAATATCTAACCTAGGAAAAATGTAATGGATTTCAAAGAACTAAGGGCTATTTAAAAGCTTCCTTTCAGTAAGTCCTGCTGCAGAGCTCTTCACTGCTGTGGCATTCTCTGTCTCTCCCCACCTCTAGGACATGGGGCCGCATTCCAATGGGGCAGTGGCGTATTCGCAGGACTTCAACATACAGTATCAGAGGTAACTAATTCTCTTCACACCGAGCAGTGCAGTGGCAGAGCAAAACCGCTTCCAGCGGTTGCGTGAAGCAATCGCGCAGGTTTTTTTGCACATGTAGGTGGCAGGTGTGCACAACTCAAGGTCTCTCTTCTTGTGTGCCTTCTAACCTCCTCAAGAAGCCCAGATGCTAAACTGGGCCTCCCTGGCTTATGTAGTGTAGCTCTTTAGCTCAGCTGTGGGACAGGTCTGCACACGTAATCTTCTTTACCCAACAAATAAACACAGTCCTCCTGTTCTGCTCCTAAACCTGTGAATTCAGCCCCTTTGGGTTGAGTGGTTGTTTATTAGATGCTGCACACTTCAGGGTGGCTCTTCTTTCTGCTCAAGGTCATTATGTAATCCTTACAAATTTATCCACATATATTTAATGGCCCCTTGAGAATATGCTCTGGTGTCTGCGGGGTCTTCCTGCAGTTGAGTGCAAAGAAATCTTGGTGTGCACAGCCAACTGCACCCTCCCGGTTCTTCTGCATGTAGAAAACCACGTTACCTTTAAACTAGGGGGGAATGCTTTTAGAAGCCCATTGAAAATGCAACTGTTGGCATGTTGGAAAGGTCGTGAGGAACCTCCTAAGTGCAGGTTTTATGTTGGGAGTTTTTAGGGATGTCAGAACAACTGCTCTCTTATCCCGAAAATGGCTTTCTGCCCCCTGGGGAGAGATTTTCAGGCTTGTAGTTGCTGGTGAAGATCATTGCGGGAAATGTGGCATAGGCTGTGTCTCTCTTACGTCCTGAAGTTCTTTTTCTCCTTCAGGGCGCTGCAGGAGAGCTATCTCACAAGCTCAGGTACCTCCCACTGCAGCACCCCCAGCGAACCTTCCAGCTTCGAAAAAGACCTGCAGCTTGCCATGGAGTTGTCCGTCCGGGAGCAGGAGGAATGGGAGAAGCAGCGTCGTGAAGAGGAAGACGCAGAGCTTCAGCAAGCTTTACGGCTTTCTCTTGTGGAAAAATAACTCCATCGCCATCTCCTCAAATGAGGAGGACCAAATCCGCCTGAAGCTGAAGGCTTTGAGAGCCTTCAGGCTGAAGACCACTCCTGGATTGCTTAAGTAAACATTTCACCTGCCTTCTAAGTTGGCATCATCAGCTACAAAAAGCTGATTAATTTTTTGTTTGAGGGAGTTTCAGATGACAGGACTCCACCTTTTGCTCCCCAACCATGAGGTCTTAGCTTGGAAGGAAGAGTTTGGTTTTTTTATCAAAGTGTATTTATTGAAGAGCAGATGGAAATTTTGCTTAGCATCAGGATATAGAATTGCAGTAAAGCTTGAAAACCTGATTTATGGGGAGTTCAGGAGGGAAACTTCATTACTTACCAAAGAAATACTCACCTGCTTAGTCATTTCTGAATAATTCAAAGCCTTCTTGCAGTCGTCACACGGAAGAGGATCTCTGTGTCTACACACGGGGTAGTTCTTCATGCTGACAGATGTTTTCTGTTCGTTCTGTTCACGTCTGATTATCTCTTCTCCAGTTACTGAGATTTTAGGATGCGCTCCTGACAAGAGGGATAATTTTATACTTGAACAGCTCATCCATCCTCCAGATTAAACCACCGCTTTCTGGAGAAGGACAGAACAAGTAGCCAGTACAATTTTTAGATCCTGAAATGGGACCATCCGTCTCATGCAGTAGCAGTTTCCGCAGTGATTCCAAACCAGCCAGTTCCTGTAGTCAGAGGGCGGCCAGAAAATCAGCAATAGCTCCAGGTGCTTCTCGGCGATCGCTCGGGGTGGGTGAGTGTCTGGCTGGGCGTGGGAAACAAAATCAGGGGACATTTTTATCTGTACTTAGTGGAGGATACGTTTTAATTCTGTCATCTGAAAGGGAAACGCGTGTTGCTTTTTGAAATTCAAGTGCTCATCCTTCATGTGAATACATCTATTTTTTTATCTGAATATTTTTATTGATTTTTAAACCAAGCCGCTACGACTGCGCTCAAACAAGTGGCATTGTAACGCCTCGCGGGGCCGTTGGAACGGGCTCTCCTCAGGGCTCTCCTCGTAGGATGTACTTGTAGCTCTTTTATCTGCACTTCTGGCAGTGGTGACAGCACTTACTCTGTGACTCTCGAGTGCACTCCACACGAACACGCTGTGTCCCCTCCCTCGGGAAAGCCTGACAGGGGTTAAACCCGAGCAATCTCCTCGGCTCTGAGGTGCGTGGAACCCGGGGAACGTAGGACCCGAGCTCCCAAACCCTGCGTGGGTTCCTTGGGCAAAGCAGGGCAGGTCCGTGTGACCAGCTAACCAGAATAAAATCACTGTAACGCAGACTTCACCCTCACCAGGAAGGTGGTTGGGAACTCGGAGCCCTATTTTAAACCAATAATCTATTGTTTTATGTAGCAAATGATTAAAGTCCCCCAGAGCTGGTGTGTCCGCAGCGTTTCTGGTAACAATCCCGCTTGTGTCCCCCAGCAGCTGCTCCGGCTTGGGTGGGGGAATCACATTTTTCCTTGGGAAGGAGATTGCTGTGACTTGGAGAGCCAGGAAAAAGGGAGCGGGCCTTGCAAGGAGCTGCTGCGGGAGCTGCGCGGCAGGAGGGGGAACAGAGGGTTTCTCTCCAGCAGAAATCAAGTGTCGTTGCCTTCATCCACCCCTCCGGCTGACAGCGCTTTTGTCTGCAGAGCACCTCAGAGGTTACAAAGCTGGGGAAATGCCTTCCTTCAAGCCCACTTGTTCTCTGGGGTTACGTTGTGAACTAAATACTGAGCGGTTTCAGTTCCAGCTTTCACAGAATCATTTTGGCTGGAAAAGACCTTTAAGACCAAGCCTAACCCTCCTCTACCTTATCTCCTGCTCAGCCACGTCCCTCAGCACCACCTCTCCACAGTGCTGGACCACAGCCAGGGATGTGTTCTGTTACACTCCTGCTGGGACTGTAAACAAAAATTTGGGTGGCCTTTTTTTGGTGTTTTTCTGTCTGTGCCATTGGCATAATTCCCGCTGAACTAGAAGCCATGCTGCTTTTCTTAAACCTGGTTTCTGTCTTAGGCTCTAGGGGTTAAAGGAATCTTCTGTGCGTGCTGGAAGAGAAACAAAGACACTGCACAGTGTTATGCGCTACACACAAGTATTTTTTCCCCTAATGGAGTAGCTGGAGTATTTTAATAATGACCCTTTTTGTTGCATTTTTGTATGTTATCGTCTCAGAAACTATCAAAGATAGGTCTGAAACAAGACACTGGAAATGCTGTTCTGACATTTTCAGCCCTTTTTGAGTCTCCCTGGTCTGAAAGCAGCGATCGGGGCTGGGCCACTTCAGGGCTTTTCATGGATTTCTCCGTTTTGTGAGTGATGGAGAGAGATGAGCAGAGGGGCACGTGCTGTGGTCAGTGTTAATGCCCAGCCTGCTCCGTAAAAGCCGAGTCCAGCTTCTCTGCCCAAGGAGGCAGAAGCTGAGTTACAAACACCAACAGCTTGTTCTAAAACCAACTAGCTTCTAAACAGTGCTGTTTAAAGTTCTTTAAATGGATGCTGTTTCCACTGTATCTGCTCCCAAGTATGTACTTTTGGACTGTAGTTCCAAAGTACAACACTAACTCTTGAGGTGCTTCCTTTGGAAATCCCTCCTACGCTGCTTTGGGTGACTGTGGATTCAAAACCGTCCTCCCAGGGGGGTTAACGGAGCTTTCCCTGGTCACGGCGGCTGCGACTGCGCTACGCCTGCGGGATGAGCTTTCATTTTCAGTTCCATGTTCCCTGCTAACAACCCCTGCAGAAGCGATGGCTTCACCCAGCTGCTGTCCTGCCTCTATTCCCCTGCCCTTGAGCTGTGAGATGCTCCGTGCTGGGAAGGGACCGTCCTCTCCCGTAACACCCAGGACAGCCATGAATAAACGAGAGTCCTGGATTGATCGCTGAGCTTTATTTGTACAAGGAGACACAGCAGGGAGGGAAGGACGAGCGCAAACGAGATGGATGCTCAGGGGAACGAGGAGGTGCAGCTGCAGCCCCTGACCACCGCGCAGCTACAGGCCAGGCTTTACACTGGGCAAAGGACTAAGAAAACCAGCAGTACAGGAGCTGGAGGTCAGAAAAAAATAGGATCAGGAAGCAATAGAAGAGCGTCACCTTCCCTCCGCTTACATCAGCGACTCGATCTGTTCCGGGCCAGCCTCCTACTGTGACTTTGCTGAGCGAGCAGCGACAGAAATCCCTGCGTGCCGCGAGCTGTCAGCGTCCTCCACAGCAAACCCAACAGCAGACGTCTCGCGGGCAGCACAGGGTTGAAAGAACGGGTCAGCACCGTCCTTCTGGAACTTAAGCTTTCAAACACAAAATAAATTACCAGCCAAAACCACCCCTATGTTAAATACCAAGGTAATAACACGCAAAATCCAGTTACTACTCACAGCAGTGCAAAACAAAATAGCAGCGAGTGTGATTTCAGCGTAAACACTTGGGTCTGTTACTGGAAACGCAGAGAACGGCTCGGTCCAGAGCAGAAACACCGAGTAGACCTGGCTCGCGGGCTTCCGGAGGCTTCGCTTCCAGGAGGACATCGACCTGCGGGGAGCACGAACCCACCAGCACGGAGAGGAGTGTTCCGCGCGGGCTGGAGCGCTCGCCCGCAGCCCGGTTCCTCACCGGCTGTTGCAGCGCGAGGGATTTAGCCAGGAGTTAAAGCAAACGATGGCAGGAACGACCAGCCTGCCCCCGAACAGCCACACCGGGATCTGCTGGCGTATTTCTGCCCGGAGACCAGCCCGTCCCAGCCGCGGCCACTGAGCTGTTGCCTTCGGACCGTTTTTGAAGGCTGCGCTACAAACCCTCCAGACTTGGCTTTCACGCCAGGAACCGAACTAACCAGAAGGCAAACCCAGACGCGGGGCAGTCGAGCGCACGGGCCTGAGCGTCCGGGTCCTCCTGCCGGACCCGAGGCTCGGTCCCCAGACCGCTGCTGGGAGCGGGCGTCGGGGCCGGCCGTGTGCCGCGGCCGGCTGCGCAGGGGATGCGCCGGGGAGGATGGCGCGATGCACAGCCCCGGTCCCGCATCCCGGAACGCCCTGGAAGGTCGCTCTGCTGAGGGCTGGGGTGCGAATCCCAACACACGGCCAACGCCGTCGTCGAAGGCGTCGTCGCGACGGAGCCACGTGGGCGCAGAGCCACGGGCACGACGCCCGAGCATCGGTGGGCGCGATGCCGGAGCATCAAGCGGGTGTGGCGGTGGGACGGCTGGGGCCAGGCGGGAGAACCGGGCGGGCCAGGGAGCGCCTTCCCCCGCCAAACCCGCCGGGTCCCGCTCCGCTACCGCCGCCGGACCGGCTTGTAGACGCAGACGGCCATGAGGATGATGGCGAGCAGGAGCGCGCTGAGGATGCTGCCCAGGAGCACTGCGGGAGGAGGGAGGTGGGTTAGAGCCGCACACGCCCCCCCAGCATTTAGCTTTAAAAGAAAAAAAAGCCAAGCACGTGAACTCTCGGAAAGCCACCGGGGAGGCGGCCGGCGCCAGCCCCCGCCGCTCCTTACCCAGGTTCTGCTTCTGCAGCACGGCGTAGGGCCGCCCGCGCTCCGCCGGGGCCAGCAGGGCCAGCGCGGCCGCCAGCGCCATGCCCGGGGACGGGGACGGACCGACGGACACACCGACAGAGCCCCGGACACAGCCCCGGCCTTTGTGCGCCCGGCCCGGCCCGGCCCGGCCCCTCCTCTTCCTGCCGCCCCGCCCCGGGCTCGGCCCGCCCCGGGCTCCCGGCAGCCCCGGCAGTGGCGGGGAGAGCCGGGGGGCGGCTGCGACTACAGCCCCAGCCCCGTGTGCAGCCCCAGCCCCGTGTGCAGCCCCGTGTGCTCCCCAGCCCCATGAGCCTTCCAACCCCTTTATCCCCAGCTCCAGCCCCATGTGTCCCCCCAGCTCTGTGTGCATCCCCAGCCCCATGACCCCTCCAATCCCCTTTTCCCCACGTCCAGCCCCATGTTTCGCCCCCCCCAGCTCTTGGCTGTGCCCCCCTGTTCTGTTCTGCATCACCCCGGAGGGGTGTGGGAGAGGACGGGGAGAGGATGATGAGGGGTCACCAGCACAGGGCTGGCCAGGAGCTGCTGCTTTGCCCCCCGCCGTGTTGAACGCGGGCGCTGGGAAGGGTTTAATGGTCCCAGTAACCGCTGAGAAATGGGGCAGCAGTGTTGGAAGGGATGTGACGTTACCGGGAAGCCACAGCGCGTGGTCCTGGCAGCGACTCGAGGGGCCACACGGTTTCTCTACCAGACTTTTGCTCTTAGCACCAGAACCAGGTATTTGCGTGTCAGGGCAGCGGCAGCCCCCCCGGCCTCCCCCAGCCCGGCCCTGTGCTCGCAGCCGCTCCCGGCTCCTCTCCCTCGTCTGGTCTCCTAACAATCGCTAGCAGCTTTATTTTCCGTCGCTCACAGCAGGGCTCAGGGCAGGTGGAGGTGGCATTGCGCAGCAAGACGAGTTCCCGCCTGGCAAGCCAGCCCCGGCAGCGGCACCCAACGCTCACCGCCAAACCAGGGGGCTCGGCCCTTGGCTTCCAGCCCACGGGACACGGCAGCGGGTCCCGCTCTCCCTGCTGTGGATCGGAAGCTGTCCTGACGCGAGGGGCCGGGTGCTGTGAGGAAGGTGATGGCGGCTTCTCTTCTGCCTGCCCCATCGCCCCGTCAGGGCAGGAGCGGGGAGCCGAAGCAGTCTCTGTGTCCACTGGATGTGCCGAGGGGCTACAGGGCAGGGGACATGGACACGGCCTCTACTTGGGGGTCTCGTGTCGTCTTCTCCGGCCGAATGCAGACGGCGAGGCGCTGGAGGAGGTAAGCAGGCACAGAGCAAAGGGAAACGGGTTTTTGTCCCGCACCAGGGCCTGGTGCCTGGAGCAGGGCTGCTGAAGGACATGGTGAAGCCATCCCCACCGGGATCTCGCCTGCTGCAGGGCCAGGGCTGTGCCAGCCTGCAGCAACGTGCAGCGGGCAGGAGAATCCCAGAATCCCAGAGTACCAGCTGGGAAGGGGCCTCAAGGATCATCTGGTCCAACCATCTAGAGAAGCTGGCCCAGCTCCCTGCGCAGCTGCATCTTAGAAGTGTCCAGTGTTGGGGGCTCCACCACTTTCCTGGGGAGATTACTCCAATGGCTGTTTGGAGGAGGTGTCCCAAAACCGGGCTGAGGGGAGGGGTGACAGCGGGGGGTGGTCTCCTGCCTCCAGGGCCGTGCTGATGTAGCCCCACGGCCTCCTGGCCCAGCCAAAATCGTGGCTTCAGAAATGTGACTTCAAATGATCAGGCCATCGAGCCACGCTCCTCTGAGCCCCTTTCCAAGCATTTTTCCAGGTGTGGTTTAATTGCCACGTGAACAACGATGCTGAGGAGGCACCAACCATCTTCCCAGCTTCCCAGCCCCGATCTCAGGCTGGCCCTGGTGTCCCTGCCCACCCCCAGCCCATGCAGGGGCCATGGGATCGCCCACCCTGCTCCTCACCTGCTTGAGAGACCCCGGCGTCCAGACGAGCTTGTACACCATGTAGAAGGGGATGCAGATGAAGGACGATGCTCCTATGAGGTACCCCACCGAGATGCTCCACTCGGGGTACTGGTAGTCAAAGAGCATCAGGGGCGGCTGATCCAGGAGGGAGCTGATAACTATGAACTGTAACGAGCAAAGCGGAGATCACTGGAGGAGGATGCTCATGGGTCTGCACCGTGGCAGGAGGTGCACAGGGCTGTACCAGGGCTCTACAGCCACAAAACCCCTGCACACACAACACAGGTGGCCAGAAAAGCTCTTTTGGGACAGCGGAAAAGCTGTTTTGGAAAAGCTCTTTTCCTCATGGAAAGCAGATCAGCTGCGACATCTCCCCAGCACCTCCCGCAGTAAACCCCGTCCCTGCCCCGCTGCCACCGCTGCTTTCCTAACCACGAACGGGCAGCGGGGACGTTGCGGTGATGCTTCCCAGCCTGCCGCCCCTCGCCAAGCGTGGGCTGGGAGGTCTTCGTCCAACAAACCCCATCAAGAAGGTGGCCTGCAAAGGCTGCACGTTGAAAGGGAATCGTTTGCTGCCTGCTTTGATTATAAAACCTCCCTCTTAATAACCTGGGCAGAGCGCTTAGAGCCGTAATTAATCCTCACAAGGCCTCTTCTCCCGCGGACCCGGTGCGATTAGACCCCTCTGCCTCTGCAGACGGCAGCCTTTGAAGTGCCGGGGGAGCTGCCGTTTCAAAGAGGACGGGGACAGATCCATCCCGGTGCACAGCACCGCGGTGCCGGCAGAGCCGCAGCCGTGGCTGAGCGTGCCAGCGTGAGCACGGGACGCCGTGGACCGGGAGGATGACACGAGGCTGGACCTGCCTCCGTGTGAGCACCCGGCCACCGGCCCCCAGCTTGGCCCTGGAGCTGCAGAAGAGGCTGGAAAATGTACTCCCAGCTCCCTTTTACTGGTGAACCCGCTGTCCCGGGCAGCTTGTCGCTGTGCGTGGCCGGAGCAGCAGCATGGGGAGCTGGTGGGGAGGGATGGCACGAGGTCCAACAGCCCTGGCCTGGTCCATCCCCCCGGCAGCTTGTTCACCTCACGCGAGCGAGCGGGGAGGGATGAGCGGAGCCGGTGCCCGGGGAGCTGGGCAGCAGCAGCCGGGCAGGGAAGCGGTGGGTTGACAGCCTGGTCTTTGATTTGGGCCGTAGATACTCACCGCTAACAAGGCAGGGCTGATGGCGACCCAGCACACCTTCCAGAACATCCCTGGCGTGAAGCCCAGCATGGCTTTCACGTCGTGGGAGAACCTCTGTATCCCTGCCGGAGGAGAGAGCTGTCACAGCCCGGAGACCCGCGGAGGATGCAGGCACTGGGACGTGGACATGACACTCTCCGTGCTCCATCCTGACCCTGCCAGGAGTCACACACGTGCTTCGTGGAGGTGCCTGCAGGATGTCCTTCATGCCAGAGGCAGTTTCTTACCGTAAAACCAGGAGACAGCTATTGTCTCCAGCAGCACCACGGCCAGGATTGAGCAGCCAGCACCGAACTCCTCCAGCAGCTTCACCACGTAGGCTCCCCCCTGGAACAGCACAAGGGAGGGGAGGGTGGCTGCAGACCCCGTGGAGATGGGCAGCAGGTCTTGGCAAAGTCCCACTCTTGGAGACAGGAGTAGGTGTGTGGTGGGGACGGGAGCGGAGCGGTGCTCGGGGGTACTCACGTAGGTGAGGGTGCTCAGGGAGCCCAGGAAACAGACCGTGATGAGCCCGAGGACGAAGAGCTCCCGTCGCCCGCCCAGGACCTGGGGATACTCGTCCATCACGGCTGTGATCACGGCCTCCAAGCCCCCAAACTGCAAAGAAAACATCGGCGTGGGGTGGAGAAATGAGACGAGGGGACAGTCCCCCATCCCCTGCAAACCCTCTCTGCCCGTGAGCAGAGTGGGGACATCCCATCCTGTCCCCTCCCTCAGAGGTGACCATCTCCTCTGATGGGCTTTGGAGGAGGCCAGCTCAGAGCTACTGGAGATGACGGCATGGCGCTCCCTCCATCCCCACGTTCGGAGGGCTGGGGTGGGCTCTGAGAGCTCCTTCCCAAGACCACAGCTCCCCTTGTCACCCCGCTGTCACCCGTGGGACATGGCCAGACCCGGTCCCCGCTGGGGTTGCACTCGGTGGAGTTCCCTACCGTGCTGTCCAGCCCCAGCGTTATCATCATCAGGAAGAATATGATGGCAAAGAAGGTGGATCCCACCATGTTGGCGATTGCTTCGGGGTAGGTGATAAAAAGGAGGCTCGGCCCTAGGAGGGGACACTGGTTTGGTTCACTGTTCCCCAGCTGCTCTGGCACAGCCCTGGGTGCTGGCAGCACTGGGAATACACGTGGAGAAGATGCCCCCAAGCTGGAGCAGCCGTGCTGGCCCTGGCTGAGATCCAGGGGACGGACACCTCACTGCCCCCACTCCCAGGCACCAGCCCCCATGCCCCGCCACACCCCAGGGCTGGCCATCACCCCGGCCACCCCTCAGCCGCGATGGGCACACAGAGCCCAGGGGCAGCTGGACATCGTGGGGGTGGTCAGGTTGGAGGGAGACAAACCTTTATCTCTGGCGACATCCTCCACCTCCACGTGCCTCATCTCGGCCATGTAGCCCAGCACAGTGAAGATGACGAAGCCTGAGAGGAAGCTGGTGAGGCAGTTCACCGTGCTGGTGACCAGAGCATCCCTGGAAAGCAGAAAGCAAGAAGTGTCCTGCAGCAGACTCACAGAATCCCAGACTGGTTTGGGTGGGAAGGGACCTTTCAAGCTCATCCAGTCCAACCCCCTGCAGGGAGCAGGGACATCTGCAACTAGAGCAGGTTGCTCAGAGCCCCGGCCAACCTCACCTGCAATGGTGCCAGGGATGGGGCAGCCACCACCTCTCTGGGTGACCTGCGCCAGGCTCCCAGCACCTTCAGCATCAAACATTCCTGCCTTCTCTCTAATCTGAATCTCCCTCTCTTAGTTTCAAACCATGGATTGTAGGTGAGCTCAGTTGAATGCAAGTAATATAATATTTGGGATATAACCTGCAGGCTGAACTTGCCCGTCTCTACAGATGCTCTGGCCAAGTGGTGGGGACAACCCCTCTCAAGCAACCAGAAACAGCTGAAATTGTGCGGTGCGTGTACACCGCCCAGCCCTTAAAGACCATGAATAATGAATATTCACGCGCATGGGCATATTGGTGTGTGCCTTTGCTAATCTGAGGAACCTGCCGCGTGGGGGGATCACACAGCTCAATTTCTTTTTCGCAACACTTTGGCCCCCAAGCTGTGTTCTCAAGCTTAGACAAGACTGACTTAGGAAAGGTCTGCAAGGCTAAAGTCTCCCTTCTTGGAGTATTTTGTAGGCTGAGGAGCAGCAGAACAATCCTTTTCCCTGGCATTCTAGGCTAGCCTGGTGTCTTCCTGGTGGTAAGCACGTATTTGAGCAGTCTGGGACTTGTTACCACCTTGCCTTGTGCAGCATGGACCTTCATAGATGCGTCATGAAAACATTTTGGGGGAATTTGATGAGATATTCTGCTGTGGGGCTGCTGCACATGAGGGGATGGAGCCCTGGGGTTTGAGAGGATAAGTGTGGCCAGCTGCAGGACCTACCCCAGGGTGCTTTTTGGTGACTTCTCTTTGGATAATGATCAAACAGAGTTCAAGGCTCTATCACTCCACCACATGTGAGGGGTCTTTCAATCGCTTTGGTGAATGATTAACTGCTCTGTTTGGACTGGTTGAGTCACTGCTCCAAGGGGCCAGGTGTGTGGGACCAGCACGTTTCTAGTGCTAGGCCAGCCAAATTTGCTGAAGGAACAAACTCTTGTCTCCTTGGAAGAAATAAGAGGATAAGAGAGAAAGACTGGAAGGAAGCAATGGGTCTTGTGCATTCGGAGTGAATTTCTAACTTTCCTTTCTGAAAAGTGCATTCCTGTTACTGGTTTGAAGTCAACTTTTCCTTGGGATGGAGAAAGATGGTTTGAAGTAGCTTCTCTGCTTTAAAAATATTTTGTTGCCATTGGGTTTTTCACAGCTTTTTAGCTTATTTGGGGACTTTATTGATAGCCTGGGGTTTTGGCAGCTGTACGTTTTAGTGAGGTTGTTTATTTAGCGGTCAGCCCCTTGAGATGTCCCTTTTGGGTTGGCCATGCTTTGGTGAGCAAAGTAAGCAGCTCTTCTTAAATAAAGGTGGTTATGGGCAGCCTTTGCTCCCTCAGACAGTGCTGTGTGCCTCCTTTAGACATATCACAAAGTCCCGGCATAGTGGGCATTAGAAGGGACCTCTGGAGATTGTCTCGTCCAACCTCCCTGCTCCAGCAGGTCACCCAGAGCAGGGAGCCCAGGTGTCCAGGCAGGTTTGGAATCTTTCCAGAGAAGGAGACTCCACAACCTCTCTGGGCCAGGTTCTGACACCCTCACAGCAAAGAATTTTCTCCTGTTCAGATGGAACCTCCTGGGTTCCAGTTGATGCCCGTTGCCCCTTGGCCTGTCACTGGGCACCACTGACAAGAGTCTGGCCCTGTCCTCTTACCCCCCATGGACCCTTGAGCTCTTGAGCAGCATTGAGCAGATCCCCTCGGAGGCTTCTCTGGTGCAGCTCAGCAGCCCCAGGGCTCTCAGCCTTTCCTGGGCAC